>VDFB02034028.1:155493-321195 GCA_007258455.2 Sequoia sempervirens | reverse complement strand
TTTGAATGTCGCCGACTCTGCCTCACCACAAAGCAACAATTCATAATTATAATCATCTGATAAAAACAACTGAAAATCATCAAATTTTGTTGGTGGCTTTCTCTTCCATGTTGATCTTCTCAATTGAGGACAAATTTCAGACTGCAAATTGCCATGTGTCTCTACATTTTGTGCATTATTTTGTAAATTAGCACCACTTCCCTGCATTTCAATACTCCCCTGTTCTTGCACATTTCCATTAAATGTCTACCCCTGTATTTTGCTAATGCTCTGTTGACCACCAACTCCCACTTGAGACTGCGAATTTGAAATTGGAGGCAACAAATTTATTAAGGTAGGCATATTATCAGTAGACGGCGGCGGAATATCAAACAAGGATTGTGCCTGATGTAAAGGAGGCTATGAATTGAATATTATAGGCTATGCATTGATATGTGAAGGAAACAATCCAACTAAAGGGTGTTGATTACATTATGTAGGCTACGAATCAATAATGGGAGGCTGCGTGTCAGTTGAAGAAGGCATCATATGAAACATTTGAGGCTACATATCTCCTAAGGGCATCGAATTTAAAGGTGATGCTTCAATTAAATGTGATGGTGTTTGGATATTTGAAGGCAATGAGTGTCTTAATAGATGCTGTGAATGGCCTTGAATAGGGTGCGTTGTGTTCATTGGACGCATAACATTTGAGAACAGCTGCAAAGTGACTTAAGTAGGCAACTATAGATTGGAAGACTCTGTATTATTTGTTTGGAGGCTCAATTGGCATGGGCAGTGACTGTGAATTAACTTGTAAAGGTGGTGAATGAACATTAACAGTAGGCAGAGAACAAACAATTGTTGCAGAGAAAACATAGATGAAGAAGACTATGAATAAACAGGGGTGCTTTTGTTTGAAGAAATAATTAAAGGCTAGGAGAATCTAACAGAGGTTTTCTTGACTCATCCATTATCAAATAAATCAACATTAAAATATTCACCTAAAGAATTGTCCAGAGGCAGCAAACCTAGGAATTTTTTCTCATTGAAGACAACATCCCAACTGTGAACAATATTTTTAGCAACAAGATCCCACAACCTAAAACCGAATTGATGTTCTCCATAGCCTAGAAAAATGCACCTCTTTGATTTGAAATCAAGCTTTGTTTGTTGTTCTTTGGGAATATGCACAAATGCTTCACAACCAAACACCTACAAATGATGATATGATATTCTCTTCCCAAGCCACCTCTCCTCTGGAATATCAAAATTCAAATGAGATGATGGGCCATGGTTGATCAAATATACTACAGTGTTGCACGCCTCTGCCCAAAACTATTTTCCCAACTCGGCATTGGAGAGCATACAATGAACTCTCTCTAAAATTATTTGATTCAACTGCTCAGCTACTTCATTTTCTTGAGGGGTGAATGGGACCACCTTGATTCTACGAATGTTGTTGTCTGCACAGAAATTATCAAACTTTGAGGAACAAAACTCTCCTCCATTGTCAGTTTTCAGATATTTAATTTTATACCCTATTTGATTTTCAACAAGAGCCTTGAAAATTTTAAATTTTGAAAAAACTTCTAATTTTTTATTCAACATGTAAATCCAAACTTTTCTAGTATAATCATCCAAGAAAGTAACAAAGTAATTTTCTCCTCCAAATGAAGTTACCTTTGTGGGACCAAAAACGTCTAAATGCACGAGTTCCAAAGGAGTAGTTTTTTGATCATGGTCTGTCCTCAAGAAGCTGGCCCAACTTTGTTTACCATAAAGGCAATGTTCACAAAATTCTAAATCCACCGATTGCAAGCTAGGAAGCTGATCTCGTTGAAGAATTACTTCAAGCCCTTTCTTGCTCATGTGACCGAGCCTCTTATGCCAAATTTTTGAATTGTTGTCCATGACTATCATGGCAGCTCCCACTTCACCATGGCATTTTAAAATATAAAGATTACCCAACTTCTTGCCTTTTGCAATCACTAAAACGCCTTTTGTTACTTGCCAATTTTCTATAGAGAATTTAACATCACACCTAGAAGCAATTAATTGACTCACAAAAATTAAATTTCTTTTCAACAAAGGAACATATCTAACCTCCTTTAAAATCCATTGACTATCATTTTTTAAATTTAAAACTATATCACCCTTACCAACAATTTCACACTCCTTATTGTCACCAAGAAAAACCTTACCGAAAACACCTTCTTTAAAATTTGTAAAATCTTTCCTGCATAAAGTAGCATGGAAAGAGTCAAGTACCCAAGAGTCTGCAGTCATTTCTCCAGCACCCAAAATTAAAACTCCATCATCTTTTTCATCTATAGTGTTTTCTTGATTTTTAATGATTGTGTCCTGTGCCTTCTTATAATTCCAACATTTTTTCTTTGTGTGGCCTGACTTGCCACAAAACCAACAGGCACCTGTTTTTCCTCTTGACTGTGATCTATATTTTGACCTCCTTCGATTATTATATTTGCCTCTTTCTTTACTTCTACCTCTATTACCCTTACTTATAGTAGTTAGTGCCTCACCAGATGAGGGTTCCTAATTTTTTCTCTACATATCTTCACTCAGTAAAGTGGCTGCAACATCATCGAATTTGAGCTTGCTTTTGGCATCCACCGAAGTGCTCACTGCCATCACAACACCTTCCCAACTATTTGGTAAAGAACATAGTAATAAAATAGCTTTGATCTCATCATCCAAATTTATGCCTACATAAATCAGCTGGGTAACTAATGTATTAAATTCATTCAAATGATTTGACATAAGCCCTCCTTCTCACATTTTTAAATTATACAACTTCATAATAAATACCTTATTGGAAGTAGAAGCCATCTCATACATTGAAGACAATTTGTCCCACAACTCTTGTGTTGTCTTCTCTATAGAAACATTAAATAAGACATTGCTGCACAGTGGCAGGAAGATTGTATCTCCTTCTTGTTTGTCCAGCTTCTCCCATTCTTCATCAAATAAAGAGCCTTGCCCTTTGGTTTTTCCAGCCAATGCATTCGAAAGATCTTGCTTGATGAGAAGAGTTTCCATTTGCACCTTCCATAGACCAAAATTTTGTCTTGCAAACTTTTCTTTTTTCCACTTGTTTGCATCTTCCATGGTTGTAGAAATTCTTCACAATTCCCTACACCAAATTTCTCCAACCCACTCTGATACCAATTGTTGAATATATTTTGCAGAATCAAATTAAAAACGTATTGCAAAAAATAAAAGATTGAAATCGATCACAAAACAAGAACACAGATTTATCATGGTTCACCATCAATTTGATGGCTACATCCACACTCAGAATTATCTCTTATTAATTCTCAAGTTCTGAATAATTACATTCAACCAGTAGCTTATTAATAAAACAGTCTCCAACCAATATTTGGAAAAATCAATTTGAAATATACAACTTCTAAATTGGCCACACATGCCAATAGAAATAATTACAAAATGAGAAAGCATTTTGAATTATGAAGGAAACATGCTAATTTGGGCTTCACTTAACCCAACACAATCCTCCCAGAGAAGGAAATCTTCCTATCAATGAATTGTGTGAAAAATTGAAATAAATCGCCAATGAATGGAGTCTTGAGATCTCCATAGGGATATTTCCTGTGAGGCTGTTGTATGAGAGGTCAATCACCTCAAGGCGGAAACATTGCATGATGGAATTCGATATCCTTCCTTTGAGCTCATTATAACTCAAGTCAAGCACACTTAGCTGTTGCAGACTACCTAAATATGAAGGAATTTCTCCAGAAATATGATTTAGCTCAAGGTATACATATACCAGGTTTACCAGCATTTTAAAATCTGATGGAATACTACCTTGCAATTTGTTGGAGGTCAGTTGCAACAGTTGCAGATTCGTCAAAAGGTCCAAAGCACTCAAAACCTACCCAATTACATTGTTATAAGAGAGAGAGAAATCCATCAACTCAGTAAGGTTGCCAATCTCTTATGGTTTATGACCGGTGATGTTGCTTCCGTCCAACCACATCACTGATAGCCTGGGAGAGAGATTTCCTATGGCCCTTGATAATTTTCCATTGAAATTGTTGTACTCTATACTAATATGTTCAAGAATGGAACAGTTAGAAAGTACATCTAGTACACAAATTGTAGCACAGTGGCCATTTGACAAGCTATTATAACCAAGGTTCAACCTCTTCAGAGAAGTTAGTTTTCCCAATTCTTGAGGCACCACACCACTTAGCAGATTTTGTCTGAGATCAACAAATTGGAGCTGAGAACAATTTCCCAGAGACTTTCGGATACCCCCACTAAATTTATTATGTCCCAAATAAATTATTTGTAAGTTGGGGAGCTTCAGGCCAATATCTATAGGAATGGAGCCCACAAACCTGTTTGCTTCTAGGCTAATTATCTGCAATTGTGTACAGTTTAACATAAATGGAAAATTACTTCCCTTGAAGCTGTTACCACCAAGACTAAGTCCTTGTAGACAAGTCAACATTCCCAATTCTTGGGGTATTGCTCCGCTCAACTTGTTAAAGCTTAACTGAAAAAATATAGAGTGCAAAACAATTTCCTAGAGATTTTGGGATGTTGCCGCTTAAATGATTATACGACAATCCCATCCATTGCAATTTGGGTAGCTTATAGCCTATAACTTCTAGAATTGTACCCTCAAACTTGTTGCCCCCTACTGACAACATCTTCATTTCAGTATAGTTCATGAGAAAATTAATTGATCGTCCAAAGCTATTATTACTCAACCAGAGTTCCTACAGTCGGATAAGTGAAGACAATTCTGCTGGAATGGTGCCATACAAGAAATTGATAGGCAAGTATAGCTGCTTCAAAGATGAACAGTTCACCAGGGCCATTGGAATGCTACCTGTAAGACTATTGTCATGAAATTCAATCACCCTCAATCTCCATAGTTTTCCAATCTCCATGGAGATGCTACCGTTGAGTTTGTTGGAACTCAGATCCAGATATTGTAATATGGTCAATGTTGTTAATATCTCAGATGGAATTGGTCCTTTAAGTGCATTCCAGGACAGAGATAAGACACACAATTTTGTGCAGTTTCTCATCAACTTGGGGATAGTCCTAGTTAAGAGATTATGCCCAAGATCTAATCTTTAAAGTGTAGTGCAATTTCACAAGCCTTGAGGGATGACACCACTCAAATTATTGAATGAGATGTTGAATTTCTTCAAGTTATGCAAGGAATTCAACTCTGGTGGAATGCTTCCACTCAACAAATTATTGTTTAAACAGAGTTTTAAAAGATTTGTGCACGCACACAGACTAACTGGAATTGAACCTTGGAAGCTATTTTTATAGAGCTTAATGAATTGTAACTTTTCTAATTTACCAAGCTCTTGGGGAATGAGGGAAGAGAAACGATTATGAGAGAGGTCTAGCATTATGAGGAAGGACATATTGCCTATGTGAGGGGGTAGCTTACCAGTCAATCCCTTGTATTTGAGAACCACACTCTCAACTCTTTGAATGCTATCGCAAGTTATTCCAGTCCAGTTGCAAATATTGCTTCCATTTACCTAGTTGGAAAAAGAAAGACGTGGATCAATTTTTACATACTTCTTTAGGTCGAGAAAAGCTTCTACATCAATTTGATTCTAGTATTGCAACTCATTGGATGAAAATGTAACAGAGATAAAAGTGGTGAAGATGAGTAAAATAATGAACTGGCCTTTGAAATTCATGGACCCTTCCAAATTATTCATTTCTGAAAGCAGAATCTATCTGTGCTTGATATTGCGATTGATTATCTCTTGTTGTAAATACGTTTAACTTGGTTACGTCGATCAATATATAACATCTTTATCATGTCTTTTATGTAACAGTCAAAAAGTAAATTTTGACTAATGTAAAATAGAACAATATTCAATAGAAATTGGAAAACTAAATCAAATATAGAGATTTAAAGAGGGTTAAATTTTTTATTTTATTAAATTCTAATAATCTAGATATTTATATAGAGTTCACATAGAACTTAAAACTTTTCAATAGAAATCAGAAAAATTCAACAAACGTATATAGGTAGTCAAAGGAGCTCAGGGTTTCGTTGAGTCAAGTAATACATATTAAGGTCATAGTATCACGTGGATTTTTAGTTTAATTTTTTTATCAATAGATACACAAATTTTTAAGGAGTATTTGGTGGATTTTCTAGTATTATGATTTTTTAATTTATATATTTATTTTTTTATAGATAAATAATGGTTATAGTGATCACACCTTTTATATTAAAATATTAACCAAAATTGCACATCATGTTTACATCAATTATGGGTAGTTTCAAAAGGTCCATATATCTATACTATTAAGGGTTAGGCAAACAAAAACCCCTATTTTGAAGTAAGCTTTTTTATCAACCTAAGTAGTGTTTACAATGTAGATAATCAAAATCCTTGTTAAACAAAATATGACATAAAAGAGGGGTAAAACTTTATTAAAACAAGAGAAAATTATAGAGCAAAGTCATTACATAGCCTTATCAAGCTCCACCAAATGGTCCAACTGTTGAGACAAATTCGGGGATAATTGACCCCTATCAACCAAATTCTAATCATGAATATGATCAGAAGCCCATTTAGCCAAACAATTAGCAACACCGTTCCACTCCCTAGGAATATGAGTGAAAGTAACAAACTCCGGAGAAACACAAATATTGAGAATTTGTTCAATAATCAAAGCCAAATGCCAACTGACATCATCTAAATGCCGCCTATTCAGAAAGTTCACCACATCCTGGGAATCAGATTCACATATAATCCTACGCCACCCCAACTGACTGCCACGCTTCACAACCAGTAAATACCCTGAGCCTCCATAAGATTATTAGTATGAAGACCCTTATATATAGAGAAAATAAATTGAACATCCCCTGAACTATCCCGACCAACACCACCAATTCCAGCATGACTAGGGTTTCCATGAGAAGAGCCATCCATGTTAATTTTTAGGATGCCTTGAGGAGGATACCATCTTCCCTCCCTATTCACCTTTGGGGTTGGATGTCTACACCTTTTGCGCATGAGATGCCATTGCGAAGGAGGAAGATGAAGGTGATTAAAAAAACCAACATCAGAAGGAGCAATTGAATCAGTCAGATCACACTTGGCCACAACCGTTTCTCTCAAAGAATGAAATATTTTCCACCACAAGCGAGGGGCCCCCATCATCACATCCTGAAAAATCTGACAATTCCTCTCCAACCGCAGATTCCAAATAATGAAGGATGGCCCAATCACCCAAGTAGCTTAAAGAAAGGAAGTTGAAATAGGGGCCCTACTCCACTGATCCACAAACTCAGCCAAAGAAGAAACATGCCCACATGGAATATTCCACACCCTCCACCAAAGATACCAAATCTCCTGAGCATAGCAACATTGGAAGAAGAGATGAGAAGCACACTCCTCAGCATCATGACACAACACACAAATTGAGGGGCCCTGGAAACCACACTTGCATAAATTATCCCAAGTAAGACACCAATTTTGAGCCACTAGCCACATGAAGAAATTGCACTTGGGCCAAGATAACTTGTGCCAAACATACTTCCACCAAGGGACCTCAATATCCCCAAACAACTGTCGACCCAATTGCTTATAGCCAGTAGACACAGAGTACTTCCCAAACATATCAGAACCATCCCAAGCCAAAATATCAGGTACCCTCAAAGAATTACAAGCCCGGGAAGCCAAAAGCTAAGCAAGCTCCCGCCTATCCCCCTCAGAGCCCCTAGGTGGCCACTCAGAAGGGTGCTTCCAGTGAAAAGAAACAATAGAGCCACAATGCTTAGCAATCTTGTAATGCTCAACGGTGTCCCAATCAGCAGTAGTAAAAACATCACAGAGGGGTTCAAGATGAGGAAAAGCAAAAAGAATAGGTGGGTGACCATCCCAAGAATCCCACCAAAAAAGAGCCTATGACCCTGAATGACAGATCTAGAAAAGGGCATGCTTAATCAACTGAGCTCCCACTTTCAAAGTATACCAAATCATAGAACCACTCCCCTCCAGAGGATAGCGAGGAACCTCAAAATAAGCAACACCTCGAAGATACTTATAGTTGAGAACACAGACCCATAATCTGTGTTGATTAGTACACCAATGCTAGTAAAGATTTGCAACAAGAAATTTCCCATTCAAAATAGAAGAGCTTAAATTGAGACCACCCTCCTGCTTTGGTCTACACATAGAATCCCATTTAACAAGGCTCCACTTAGAAGTCATCAAGTTACCACTCCAAAGGAATTTCCAAGAGAGAGCATCAAATTCCCTAAGGAAATAAATATGGGTCGATTGAACAAAATACTTGTAGATGGGGAGGGCCTGGATAACAAACTGAAGGAGAGTAACTCTAGTAGCTGTAGACAACCACCAATGAGTCCAATGTGTTACCTTCTTCCTCAACTTATCAAGCAACATCTACCAAGAGGACCTGAGCTGACAACCAATGGCAAGAGGAATCCCCAAATAGACAAAGGGGAGAGACCCAATTTGAAACCTCAAAATAGTAACAATCCTCCATTGGATGGCTAGAGGAGTATTAAATAAAAAAATAGAAGACTTCTGCTCATTAACTTTCTAACCCAAAGCATAATAGCATTAAAATTTCCATCTTGTAATGAGATCTATAAAAAATGAGAGTGTTGAGCCATGGAATGCCATATGTGATGACCAATCGCATTGTTGTTTAAGAGAGTTCAAGCCCTAGGATGTCTTCAATTCCCTATGAGCTTTTTCTTGTGGAAGTCTAGTGATGATGAACAAACTCCATTTCCCACTCACCACACCATTGTGTACGATTAAAGTCACATTCAGTGGTGGCATTGTAGAACAATAAACTACAATGAGAATTACTTTAGCCAATCTTCCTAGAAAGTGAATCTTTATTAGAGAGCCCACCATCTCTTCATCATATCTTTTGTCTCTCCAAAGATAGCTCAATGATTGAACACCATGAATTCTTCACATAAAACCCTTTGAATCTCATATGTAAAAGTAGTCACTCTTTATTTTGAAAACTCTTTTCACCCTCTTCTTAGTTATTCTACCCAAGAGGGTCATCCATCATTGATTGAGAATTAATCTTATAGGTGTGTCCATCATAGATAACCAAGGCTTTACATGCCTCAATAAAGAAGCCTCTTAATTTTAGTAAAAAATTATCACTCAATAATCATTTATTTTGTCTTATTGATTCATCATTAATCCAAAGCTATATTATCCCTCATGTCACATAAGACTTAGTCTCTTTAGTTTATGGAATGTAAATTGCCACATTTATAATCTACATGGTGCTAGTAGTAATGATTACCTTTCATTTATGATTGATTATCAATGTTTTGCCTAATATGTTAACTTTCAATTGTCTCATTGAGCTATCTATATTATTCTTAAGATTTGGCCATGAATTGGTCATGGTATAATAATGAATTATTCATTCATTTCTACTATAGAGTTCACTAGGACATCAACCTCTTCATTTATGTCCCTATATCAGTGTATTAGAGTCCACAAGGGGACAAACATTTTGAAGGATGTTGATTTTCTGAGATTCCAATTTTTTGTTTTGAATTTTGTTGAATATCACCAAGGAATTACCCTTGATTTTAGATTTGGATTTACCATATAGGATGTGTAGTTGCAAACCTAAGATGAAGGCTTAAGCTTCAAGGATCCTCATCATTTTTCCCCTTGAGTTTCTTTGAAGTTGCATTGATCATATATCCTCTTTCATCTCTTATGTATCATGAGATCCTAACATTCCAAGATTTTCTTTTAGCGTTCTCTTCAACACTGATTAGCCATTGGGGGGACTCCATTGTAATCTTGCTCTAAGATTCTAGGAATTAACTCTTCCATCCCCATTAATAGAAGGGACTTTGAGCACATGCTTATTCCTAAACATATCATTATCCCAAGAGGTGAAATTTCTCCATTTTTTTATTGTTTCAACAACCTATTGTTCACCACTTCAATAATTTCTATCTCTAATTGATTGAAAATGATGCCTCAATCATTACTTTATCTTGAAATATTTTCTAATTTCTTTCTTTCCTGATTTCCCATATCATTTTTAATAGAATTATAGTCCATATACTTGAAAACATAGATTTCTTCTTCAAAAAGGGTCATGATTGAATGAGGCTAATTATGTCATTTGCTAAGGAACTAATCCATTTGATTCTAGCACATAACCATTGTTGACATTTTTGTGAGAAATAATAATTAAGAAATAGTTGATTTAAAGATTCACCATTTTCTATACCAGGCATAAACTTGAAAGATCCTCTGGAATTAAATTTGTGAAGCTTATTAGTTAAGATTTTCTTTTGTAGGGCTACCGTTATGAAAAATTTGACTTTGGGAAGATGTAGTTTGGTCTAGTATAGATAGAGTAGGATGTTGGTTTCCACCTTGATTTATTCCTCCATAATAATTAATATTTTTGTTGAATATTCCTTAGTGTTGGAGTAGTTCCATATAATTGAATTATTTCCTTTCATGAGAAAAACTTTCCTTTTACTATAGATTTTTTGAAAAACTCACTTGGATATTTGAAAAAACCCGTTTCCTTATATTCCTTTCCAATCCCACTCTTTCTATCCCATATTTGAACACTAGGGTTACATAGTCTACCACCTTTTCCCCTAAAAGAGCTATGAGGAAAGGTTTTAAAAAACTAAAGTCCTAATTTACAACGCTAAAAATTATAGGTCCCACAAGGGTTATTTGTGGCTTATGCCCCATATTCTCATGGTGTCCTACTTAAATATCTATTGACATCTCTATTCCTCTTTGGGCACTTGCATTGTGGATTTCAAACTATTTTGTCAGTTATTGTTGAGTCCAAGATTGATTTTTTTTTATGCATTATTTTATCAAGGTCTTCCTCTTAACTCTCACCTCTTTCTTCTAGGAATTATTAACCCTTGCAATCTATTTTCTAATCACCTAAGACTCCAAAGCACCTTTTTTGGTTTGTACTAGAGGCTAGGAATCTTGTACTTGGGTTCATGACTTCTTCAACCCATTCAAGCCTAGTCCCTTCAAATTTTAGTCCATTAACATACCTAGCTGCTATCTTCCCTTCACTTTCTTGTATATTTGTTCGAATTTGAAGCCTCATGAACTATTCAGTATAAGCCTATACTAACTGATCCTTTTGTTTCAATTTTTGAAAATCTTTAAACAATTTATGTTGGTAATCGGAGGGAAAAAACCATTCTTTCAAATGTTTTAGCATCTTAGGAAAAAGCCTAATCTTATTTTTTCCTTCTTTTCTTCACGAATCTACACATTCTCCCACCACAGGGTTGCATGTGACTTCAACTTGGATGCAAAAATTTCACTCTTTTAAGATCATCCTCATTAATATCCTCCATGTAAAATTACTTCTCCAACTCTTGGTTCCAATCTAGGAATAGATCAAAGTTGAGCTCATCTTTAAAATTTCAAATATCCATCTTTACTTTGGAAATTTGTTTAGCCAATGCTTCCATAAGCCTCTCTATAGGGTCTAAAACCCTAGTAGCATTTACTAATTTTTTTATTTCCTCTTTGGACTCATCCAATTGTAATCTAATCTCAAGGGCCTCTAGCCTTCTAAACACTTCACCAACATTTCTTCGAGGGCCTACATTCCTCCTTCCCTTCCTTCCCCAATTCATGCAGACTCCCCTTTGGGCCATCACAATTTGCTCTGATACCAGAACTGGTACAGATCAAACCTCAATACCTACACCTTAGTCTCCAAATGTTTCTAAGTCCCTTATCCACTTAATCCATAACACCCTATAGCCAAAATACTAAACATACACACAACATTTTTTTGTACATGACAGAGATATGAAGTACAACCTTTACCTTAAACTACAAAACATGTAGAAAGAGAAAATCATGAATAGATGCTAAAACCATGGGAATAGAAAATATCCCATAAAATTCTATTTTATTCAAAGCTAAATAAAGAAGATTCTTGTCCTTGCTAACATGTAGAGAACCAAGAAAAAAGAAAAAAGATAGAATTAGACTTTCGATCATCAACATCGCCAACCCAATTGGAGTCAGTGAAACCCACAATCTAAGTAGCACCTGATGTGTAATGAATTATGAACTGAGTAGTGCCCTAAATGTACCACAAGATACGTTTGGCTACCTTCCAATTACTCTCATGAGGATATTGAGAGAAACATGAGACAATGTAATGCCCCACCAAGGAACCCCAAAAGACAACACTAACTATGGCACAATAATGGAAGAATTTTTTTTGGAAAGGAAATAGTAATGGAATGCATAGCATAACATAATATATAATCTAATCCTAGGTCCCCTAGGTTCCATGACTACAAGTTATTCACATAACTATCAACCAAGATAACTAGAATCAATTAATTAACTACCAAGATAAAATGATTTATCTAACAAGAAAAGTTCATTTCAAACCACCACATTAAATGATTCTACATTATGTATTTCCATAACATGCCATCGACTAAACAACATTAAAGATCATTTATAAATAACTAACATATGTAAGATACATAATTTAACAATATCCATTACAAGAGAGTACATCAATATCTATTACAACATTACAACATTTACAAAATGCTTCCCTAAGTACATGTGTGAAAAATACATATAATTACAATAAGAGATACACTAATATACAATCCAATGCATATACATGAAAGAATGTCTTCTCGAATTGGAACAGGAACTGGAATCCGCTACACAAAGAATAACCTCCATGCACATGAACATTCAGCAAGGATACCTAATGGAGGAAAAAGTACCAACCTCTCAACCATGCGAAACCCTAAGGTCCACTCCCAGTGCTAGGAGATAACACAAGATCCCACTACAAACGGTCAATCAAGAAGACAACGAGCTAACATAAACAAGGGCTATACATGACTCCAACACAACACGACTAACAATACCAACATCACATACAATGCTTGCTTCACTTCCAGAGGCATTCACACAATAGAAGGAGAAAACACAACTAGGGGATGCTAGACTGAAATAGAGAGAAGTGTCATCACATAGCTTGATATGGGTTATCCTAACAGATTTTCCTAGGCCCTGACCCCCATCCTAGGTCATCCTAGCAATCTCTACCAATCCTTGGCCCCCATACAAACTAATGCAGAATGAACGTACCTTTCATGAAGGCAAGGTTGTTCATCTTACCATTCCAAGCCTTCCCATCTCATCTCAAGCCTAAATGATCACTTGAGCCATGAGTAAGGCATATCATTATCTTGATTAATGTGAAACCTACCCATCCCCCTAATTCATTGTTATGGTTATCTCTATATTAAGAAACCCTCAAATGGGTTATCCTAGACACCACTTTGGGTTCCGATGCCCATTGAGAGACACCCCCTACTTGCAACTAGTAAACCCTACACATCAAGTAAGGCATTTTCCATCTTGCACACTTAACCTAATCACATGAATCCATCCACAGTGGAAAGAATTGACCTTCTTGCACACATATCTCAATCACAAGAATCTATACATAGTGCAAGGCATTGACCCTTTGGCACACAACTCAAAACATTACCAACCACTTCCAAGTGAAACAAACATAAAATCCATACATACAAAAATACTCCCTCCTAAGCCTCTGGAAGTTAGCCTTAACAATTTGCACAATGACTCCAACTTTTAGACAGTTACCAAAACCACCCCAATTCCAAAATCACACACATAATTAATTACAAGGAATCAATCAAATATTGCAACCATTTAATACTCCTTAAATAGATATTATTTAACAAGAAGGAAATCTAATTTGCTTATTTAACTAAAACTAATCACAAATCCTTCAATTTTAACTGATTAAAAGTAAACCATTTTTCTCCTATTTAATTTCCCAATTTATTTATCTACATAATCATTTAATTGTAAAGGTAGAAATATATTATTTTACAATAACCATGATATATATATATATATATATATATATATATATATATATATATATATATATATATATATATATATATATATATGCATGTATGTATGTATGTATGTATGTATACATATATACATATATCGATATATATATATGTATACATACATACGTACATACATACATACATATTTATATGTATGTATGTATGTATGTATATATTATAAAAATTTAATGTAGGTTTCAATATTACAGAATTTAATATGGAAAACATACACATACATATATAAAAAAACATATATAGATATATATATATATATACATATATATAACCGAATACCAACATAATACATAATCGATGAATTCCAACATATTATACATCCATCAAATAGCAAATATCAATATATTCATCGAATTTCCAAGCATAACAAATGAAATGTAAATCGCATCACAATATTGAATACCATGAAATTATCAAATTCCATGATCATAAGGTTAACGAATGCCAGAGAAAATTTACCAAACTTTCCAATTTGCATAACAGCTAGTTAGAAAGCTGCAAAAGTAACGACATTGGTGAAAGAGAGGGTGCGCGGCTGCCTCATGGGCACCGCTGAGGGGAGAAGGTTGCAATGGGGTATCTTGAAAATAGCTTAAGAAAATTTCAAGAAAATGCAAATTCTATTTTATCCTTCCAGCTAAAAAGAAAATACAGATACTACAAAAAATGTTGCAGGCAGCAAGGGCACATGAAGTATCTGAAGCAAGCATCCTAGGTAGTGACAAAATGAAAGCAAGGGAAATAGATTGGGTTAGCTCTTGTTTCCACCGATCACCCTTTTAGGAAATATCAATCATATTATAATTGAATACGGATGGTAATCCATGTAATCAAAGCACCTACCCATACTTATTGATTACAATAATAACATGTAGTAAAATGTTTTAACTGTATGCAATATGGGAGTGTGTTGCATAAGTAGTGATGGAAACACAAACCAACATGGCACATGAAAAAATATTTTTTGAAAAGGCTTAAGAAACTTTCTAGAGAATGTGATTGAGAGATGTAAACCAATGCATGCAGACCCAATCTTTAAAATTGATGCAAGACAAGGGGGTTCAAAATACAAAACTACAATCAAGGTTCCAAAATTATTACTAAACCCTCAAACCACTTTTAACATCATAAAAATGGCTGAATTAGGCCAACAAGACTCCCTTGAAACACTGGTTCTTCAGTTCTTTCATAACTCATACCCAAAAAGCAAAATTGCTTGAAGGAGCCCAAAACACTAAATCGGGTGAAAATTTCAAACCACATTGAATCTATGAAACCTAAATACATTTTTTGAGTACCCATTTCAGCTCTCTTAAACATACTTCAAACTCAGATGGGGTTGTTTTGGAAAGAATTCCCTTAAAAATGATTGTCTCATTTTCAAGGAGGCCTAAATCAACTAGTTAGGACAGTGGTTTATTGAATCTCTTAACTCCAAAGATCAAACCTCTCAAAAAAAGCATCAAAAAATTCAATTAGGACCTGTACATGCTCATAAAAACATTATCCATTCATTTCCAAGGTTATTTCTTCAAACCCTAACCTCTAAACACCTTTTCTTGCACAAAAACATAGTTTTAGCCTAGGGCATCATGATACTTGCCCAAAATCTTATCTCTAGATCCTGTAACTTACATAGAATCAAATATTATATCAAAACAGACCTACAAGCCAATTTTTATGAGTTTTCACTAGTGGAAACTAAAGATATGAAATTTTCTTTAAAACTAGAACCTTAATTTCTCAACAAGGCTACTGGGAAGATTCGACCGTTAGACCATTTAAATAACCTTTTCAAAATTTCTGATAAGAACAAAAAATATATGAAAATATTTCCAACCATGTGAGTTGCAGGTCCGTACCATTCCGTATATGGTCGTACAACACAAATTACAGTCATATTTTGCAAGAAAATAATGAGTTTATTGATTCCAACTCGCATCCAAACGGCCACCAACCCTGTGGTCGACCATAAAAGTCTTTTTAAACCTTTTAAATTTTTTTTGATTAGTTACAAACCACCAACCAACACCTAATACCCCTTGACTCTTCAATTTCTCTATTTTGCAACTTTTACAATTTTGCCATGACAACTTTTGGCAAGTTTTGTAATATTTGAGCAACTTTTATAAAATGACTCCCTAAGACCTAAAATGACTCAATTACATCAAATGTGGTCTAAATAGACCTTATTACAACTTTAAAACATCAAAATCAAGTCAAAACTAGAATTGTCTCATGGAGGCTTAAAACTCACAAGGTGCTCCTGCACCATACTCCCAACCAAAAGAAATTCAAGTTCCTTGAATGCTTTGCTGCTCCATTCATTTGCGTGAACCTTCTTGTCTTCTTTCTCTTCACTTTATTTTGCACTTGGTAATCCTTTCCATTTTTTCAAGTATTGGAAAATTGTTCCAATAGTGCCCTTGAACTTGCTCACAACTTGCCATTGCTTCTTCACAAGCTGTATTTTGATCTTCTTCTTGCCAAAAACTGATGGTGTATGTTCCTCTGTACCTACAAACAAACATTTACCTTTTGTCTGTAGGACTTTCTTCTTCATCATTTCTATTGCATGATTGAACTCACTCACTTTCCTTGATCAAACATCCTCTTTCACTTCTCTTTCTATCTTCACATCAAGTTTTAGTTCTTCTACTCTTGGAACCTCTATGCAATCAGTCTTATAGACCTCTATCATGGCAAATTGTAACTGCCCTCCAACCTCTTGTCCAATCAATGGACAAATTAAGTCTCCCACTATGACCTCTCTAGGCCATTCTTGCCTTTCCTCTGGCAACTCACTCTCACTTACCTCATACTTTCCTCTTATCAGGATCTCTATCTCATTTGATCCACAAACCTTTGCACTATCAGGTTCACACACTTCTTGTCCCATCAGTGGAAAATGTACTATCTCTTGCACAATATCATCTTGCTTTTCTGACTTATCTTGTAGCTTGTCAAGGAGTTCTTCCTTAGCCTCCTTTGTCTCAGATTCTGACACCATCTTCTCTTCCTCTTTCCTTTCTATCATTGCATCATGTTGCAATATTGTTGTCTTGTCATCTTCAAGCTTTGAAATGGCTTCAAAATTTTCTTCCTCTTCATCCTCTACCTGCACAAATTATTTCTTACCATGCATAATTATCCTTGCTACTTTATTATGTCCTTCTTTAGTTACCATCAATTGTTCCAATGCAAATGAAACCCCATTCTTCTTAATCTGATATGTGTTCTACCTTCCATCATATAGGGCATACCTATCATATATCCATGGCATCCCTAACAAAAAATGAAATACATTCATAGGCACTACATTACATAGAAGCCTAGCTCTATAGACACCATAAATTCTACAAGTGCTTGCTCCTTAACCAAAAAAGAATGTCCACCATTTAACCAAGAAACAAAATAAGGATTCTCATGAGGTAACCTTTCCAAATTTAACTTGTCTACCATTTCTTGTGATACCATATTATCCAGACTACCTGAATCCACCATTACCTTACATGCCTTGCCTTGATATTTTCATCTAGTCTCAAAAATTGCCTTCCTCCATAGCATCTCCTTCTCTTCAATCAACCCTCTGGTTCCTTTTTCCATGTTGTCCTTTCAACTTCCAACTATCTTCTTCTTCTTCAACCTTCAAAGATCTAGTCACTGTAGCTTTGATACCAATTGATGCAAGAGCATCTATCAGAACACCATTCATCTAGGGAAACTTATGTCCCAAACACATTTGGAGAAGATCAAATTGAACAAACAACTTTGTTCACTAAACTTTTCATTAGTTTCACTTATCAACTCAACAAAATTCTCAATTTCACTTGAAATTTTAAGGCTACCAATAAGCCAAATCACCAAATCAACATTCCATAACTTTATCATATTCAAATACATTTTAAACAACATCAAATTGACTGAACCAAATCAAAAACACCATAAGAAACTCTGAACCAACCATATCTTACCAAATTACCCTTCATTTCAACTTGTTTGAATGAGGCAAAAAGACAACCATTCACTCAATATTACTTTTAACTCTTATCAGACCTTGAAAAATATTTAACCATCATCATTTACAGAAATAGACCACATACACTGCCTTATAACTCTGTTTTATTAGATTCTCAAATTCTTGCACTATGCTTTTATGAGAGCAGCAAACAAGGTATTTTTGACATAACTTTCAGATAACAACTCCAACCCATGACATAAAACCTGTTTTGGATACCCATTTGGCCCTTATATAACATATATTACATGCATGTTGGTTTACTTTGGAACATATCCCTCAAAAACTTGCTGCTACGCTGTCCCAGAGTCTTAATTTTGCACCTTGTCTTCAGTAAAATGGCCATAAAACACTCAAAATTCAATGAAATTCGATGAGAAAAAAAATAAAATGAAGTAGACTCATAGGTGCATCAATCCCAATGACTTAACCATGAAAATAAGTCTGTAAAAATCCGTACAACAACCTGCAAACACGTTTTTACTAGTCTGAAATATAGAAAAAACAAAGTTTAAGCATGCAATGGGGTGTCTAAATATTTTTTTTTCATATTCCAACTTCCCCTTCTTCTTGAAAACGATGTACAATTCCTTTTTGAAGGATTTTAATCTTCCCCAAATGACAAAAACTTTCTATTTTCCCACTTGACTCTTCATATTTTTTGGTTTTTTTTTGCTTTTTTCCATTTTTACATAATTGACAACTTTGCAAATTTTGCAAGTTTTGCATTTTCTATTATTTTCACCACCTAGAAACCTATAAAAGACTCAAATACATAACAATGGACCATTACATGACATTTGAATGATGTTTTACATTGAAAAATTCAAATTTTGAATTTTTTTCTTTTTAAAGGCATTTAATGCCAAGGTGCTCCTGCACCATACAACCAACCAACAAAATTTTCCAAGTCCCTTGGAAACACATTACATCATCTTTGTTTGGACCTGCAAAAAAAAATCAATTTTCCTTGGATTGCTTGCTCTTCCTTGTTCTTAAATCTTCATTTGTCTTTGTCTTTGTCTTCATCACTTGTCTTTGTCTCTATCTTCTCTTGCCTCTTTCCTTTCTCTCTTTTTTGTTTATCAGGTTCACATTCTTCAAAAGGACACAGGACTATCCTTTCAGAACTCTCTTCTTTCCACTAACTCTTCCTCAACCTAGGACATAGGACTATCCTTGCAAACTTTCCTCTTTCTTTCATCCTTGACCTTCTTTGACTAACTTGTCTTCATCTTTTCATCTTCCCATCTACTCCCATAAGTGGAGTACTTTCAGGCTTCAACTTCAAGTGCTTCACAGACAACTATCCATCTAGTTCTAATTTCAACACAACCCAACTCAGCATACTTCCTTGCCTCACCTAGGTGTATTTGCTTTCTCTAGGTGTCTTCGCTTTCTCTCCCTAGTCTTTTGGCAACCAACAACCAGGTTCTCTCTTAACCTAATAAACTCTCTCTCTATAGCTTAGATGGATCAAGCACCTGCAATCAAACTCAACAACAACAACTCAACAACCCAGATTAACTAGCTCTGATACCAATTGATGCAAGACAAGGGGGTTCAAAATACAAAACTACAATCAAGGTTCCAAAATTCTTACTAAACCCTCAAACCACTTTTCACATCATACAAATGACTGAATTAAGCCAAAAAAACTCCCTTGAAACACTAGTTCTTCAGCTCTTTCATAACTCATACACAAAAATCCAAATTGCTTGAAGGAGCCCAAAACACTAAATTGAGTGAAACTTTCAAACCACATTGAATCTATGAAACCTAAATACATTTTTTGAGTACCCATTTCAGCTCTCTTAAACATACTTCAAACTCAGATGGGGTTGTTTTGGAAAGAATTCCCTTAAAAATGACTGTCTCATTTTTAAGGAGGTCTAAACAACTAGTTAGGACATGGGTTTATTGAATCTCTTAACTCCAAGGATCAAACCTCTCAAAAAAAAGCTTCAAAAAATTCATTTAGGACCTATACATGCTCATAAAAACATTAGCCATTCATTTCCAAGGTTATTTCTTCAAACCCTAACCTCTAAACACCTTTTCTTGCACAAAAACACATAGTTTTAGCCTAGGGCATCATGATACTTGCTCAAAATCTCATCTTCAGATCCTAAAACTTACATAGAATCAAATATTATTTCAAAAAATACCTACAAGCCAATTTTTATGAGTTTTCACTAGTGGAAACTAAAGATATGAAATTTTCTTCAAAACTGGAACCTTAATTTCTGAATAGGGCTGCTAGGAAGATTCGACCATTAGACCACTTAAATGACCTTTTCAAAATTTATGGTAACAACAAAAAAATATGAAATTAAATTATCTTTCCAACCATATATGTTTTAGGTCCATACCATTCTGTATATAGCTGTATAACACAAATTACAGTCATATTTTGCAAGAAAACAATGAGTTTATTGATTCCAACATATATCCAAATGACCACCAACCCTGTGGTCGACCATACAAGTCTTTTTAAAACTTTTGCATATTTTTTTGATTAGTTACAAACCATCAACCAACACCTAATACCCCTTGACTCTTCAACTTCTCTATTTTTGCAACTTTTACAATTTTGCCATGACAACTTTTGGCCTTTTTGCAATATTTGAGCAACTTTTATAAAATGACTCCCTAAGACCTAAAATGACTCAATTACATCAAATGTGGTCTAAATAGACCTTATTATGTCTTTAAAACATCAAACTCAAGCCAAAACTAGAATTGTCTCATGGAGGCTTGAAACTCACAAGGTGCTCTTGCACCGAAAACATAATGCCTCAAGGGATGAAAAATGGTAAAAATGCAATGGTTGCAAGATACACACAAACTGGGTTTACTTAAACTTCACAAATGTAATCAATAGGAGTAAATAAATTTTTTCTTAAGAATGCAACAATTACAGGATATGCATAAAAGATATTTGCACTAAGATTATAAACAAAACGATGAATTAATTGAACAATCAAAATTGTAGCACTATCATAAGAAGAATGAAAACTCACCTGTAAATTAACTTCCTCAAATTGATTTGATACAATTCCTTCCTTTTCCTATCCTTCTACATTTCTCCCTTTCAAGAATCGACAATGGAATGCAATTGTTTTATAGAATTTTTTTCAAGAATCCCCATTTCCCACAACAACAATATGTGAAATTTTGCAAACAAATTAGTCCCTTTAGCCAACAGAATGCCAAATTCTCAAAAAGGGAAAAAGTATTTACAAAAGGAAGGCTATTCATTTTTTTTATTTATTTTGAAACCAAAAATCTAATAAAATCTCTCAAAATCCCAAAAAAACATCACGTTTCTTTTTTCGACAATATGTTCAAAGTTGTACATGTGTTGCATGAAAAATCTTTCTATTTTTTTATATTATTTTTTCTATTTATCAATTATAAAATTCTATTATAATTTTTTATTTTATTTTAATATTTCATTACACATTTAATTTATTATAAAACATGATTATTAATAAATATATTTATTTATTTATCAAGTGCCCTTATTACTTAATGACTTATTTTAATGCATCTATTAACCAAAGCAACATTTATCAAACAATTTTAAATTAAACAAACCAAATGTCAACAACAATTACCTAAACCCTAACCAGGGTCAAAAAGCAAGACCATTGACCACAAACATCTAACAACATTGATGAGGTATCTAACCAAATACTCATCATCTTCGAGGATGATGGCTAGGGTAGGGGAACAAGTGTTATCTCTGATCAGTTGTTCCATTGGGTTTAAGGAACAATCAAACCTACCAATTTAGGTGGAGTCAATGCCTAGTACCTGCAACCTACAACACACAAAATAGTCATGCATAAACATATACATATAATCAAGCACATCGTGAAAGGGAATCACAACGTCACGGGGTACTCACGAGTGATGCAACATTGTCCCTTTCACCCAAATACATCAGTCAAGTAACCACATCAACTCATAACCATCAGTTACATAATAATCAAAATAAGAACAGTCACAAGATAATTGCATAATAGTCATGATTAGATAACCACATAGTGCTCTTGATAGAATTAGTCCACATAATCAAATAAATCCATATACTAGTCATAACATATGTATAAAACTCATGTAACAAAATTGTCATCAATGTAGATCATCATAGAAATCAGTCCAACATCACATAATGTATCCTAATGTCTCATTCTAAAGTAGATCCACTGTCAGTCTAACTTATAATAATATGATGGGCACTACAGACAAGACCAACTACAAAGGAAATATTAGGATGACTATGTGTCGAGTACAAAATACCACCAACCAACTACCAATAAAATGTAGCATCCACTAACAAAGTACTACAACTAGAATACAACAAAACACTCAACTAAAAGGGAGTGGGGGTTCACTTTCAATCAGCCATCCCAAATCTCTGAACCAAATGAAGAGCATACTTCTGTTGGAAAAAAGAAATACCTATAGAAGACTAATGAATCTAAAGATCAAGTAAGAAATCCTAAGGACCAAGGTTAATCATATCAAACTACTCTGTCAAAGCTCTCTGAGTATCCTCAATCGTGGCAAGAGAAATCCTAGTGAGAATCAAGTCATCCACATAGAGAAAAAGAATGAGAAGATCCCCTCCATGCCTCTGAATACAAAATGTAGTGTTTAAGAGTGACATCTAGTGAATCTAGAAGCATGTATAAAACTATCCATATTCTCATACTATTTGTTATTTTTTTAGAACCAAACTTGATCTCACCATTACCTTTGAATTTTCCAGAATCCAATGATAAGTAAAGGTGAGGATTGTCCAACAAACAAGTAAAGGATCATTAGACCTCTACTTCTACAATTCAGGCTCTGTGAAACCCAAGAGGGTGATCCTAATAATTTTTACATGATATTCTTTTACCATTTTTTATCATAAATATTGAAAACAAATAGATAATTCTCATATAATGACTCAAAAAATAGAATATATCAAAGGAGTTGGCTGCTCCTTAACCAAAGTTCATATTCGAAGCCCGAGAATAGAGAAACTTAACATAATTATGAACCATTTTGGATAATTAGATTTAATAAATAGTTTGTTGTTGAATTATGATATTGCTTCAGATTCACTAGTCTCAATAGAACCCATCTTCATGATATCGGCCACTTAGCACTCATGCATTTGTGATGCATCAGGTGACATCACCGGCCCCTAGAGGTCACCATCCCAGCACTCTCTCGTGAGCATCACCTAGATGCAATGAGTGCTAAGTGGACTATTCGACATCATGAGAGATGGGTTCTTGTTGAACTACTACTCATGAAACATGGGTCAATGAGTTTGACTCGAAACTACACGGTTGAATCCTGATAGCAATATCATAATTTGACACACTGTGGAAAAATACCTCCTACTTATCAGTTTGTTGTTGAATTAATCAACAAAATACAACATGATCACCTTACTTAGATCAATTCCTTATCCTTGGAATGGAGTCCATTCTAACATTTACATGATTCGATAGCAATTTCACACATGACATTGTTTGAATTCTTGAGGATTCTGCATTACAATATCTCAATAGTATATCTCAACCATCACTTCTTACTAATATCCTAGTACATGATTTGATATAAACCTATAGATCCATTCAAGCATTTGCATTAACTCTTTGAATTAATAAGCAAGAATGACCCATTGGAAATTAATAGAGACAAATAAGATAACCCTTGATTATATTACTTATAATTCATAAAACCAGTACATAGAAGAGAAAATGGTGCAAAACTTACACTATTTTGTTCTATATTGCCAGTATTACTATCAGAACTACATCTGCATATTATCATACTCGATCCTAAGACTTAACACTAAAATGTTTGGTATATTCTTTACAATCTTTAGTGTGATCAATTCTAGAACAACCAACCGACCCCAGTAATTGGCCCTAAATTCTCATTTATAGAATATGGTAGCAACAATCCTCAGGCCAAATTACAATTACTGTTGTATTTTCATTTGACATGCATTTTACCTTAATTTAAAATATTTCCTAGACAGTTACAATTTTACCACATAGAGAGAATGAAATTTCCAAAGACAAAAAAAAACATTCGATGAAGCTCCACCCTCCTTCGAAAAGGTATCATTCATAGTTGCAGTAGCACCAAAACCCTTCTTCCATGTCGATCAAAGAATATTCTTCATTGGAACCTAAGGTAGGAACTTATATATTAACCGGAAAAGGCATATTTTCCATCAAAGCAACAATGTCCAACACCTCTCCTTCACACCAACCAAAAAAGTTTCCAACTCAGGATCAGAGACAAATATTTATATATTTGTTGAAAGATATGGACCCACCACTATGGTGGAGGTGCCACCAAAAAACAAAAAAAAACTGAGGTACAACTCTAATTCTTCAGAATTACAGTATGCACACCCGCTCTGTGTTCTTGCTAAAACTAGAGAAGCTACTACCTCTCCATCATTAGAATCCTCTTGTGCCACCAGAGTAAGAAGGTAATAGTTGTACTTTGGATCAATATCCCCTTCATCGCTCATAGGACTAATCGAATCCTCCACATGTGGGAGAGTTGTGCCTTCCCATATAAGAATCATAAGCCTTGTGGTACTTGTTCTTCCTCTTCCCACAAGACTTAGCTAATTTTCTACTAGACTCTCCTTGGTCACAACCAAGAACTCTATTCCTCAAGTGGTAATTGCTCTTGAAACCACCATTTTTAGTCTAACCATGAGCACTCCACCTAGAACCCTTTGTTGTTGCAGGAGCTCCTGATGTGTCAAGTTCAGTTTCAGGTACATTATCTTGGGACTCAAGCACACTGAGTCTCCTAGACCTTCTAACTAACATGACAGACTTTCTTGGCTTACCCATTCACACAGTAACAACTTATGAATTCCCAAGTATAGAGAGACCTTACAAATTTGCAAGAAAAAGACACTACATGTTGTGCAACTATGCATAAAACCTATCAACCAATATTAATTCCTCAAATAATCAACCCCTACAAACTCCAGGAAACTAAACCCTATAGATCCCAAAATAGAATCCCAAGACTAGCCAATTGATACTTAGTCAACATACAAAAATACCGATATGAACTTACCTGGGATAAACAATCCACGATGTCTCTGTAACTTCACACCAAAGCTCTTCACACCATCTTCTTCTCAAACCTGAGCTTAAGTCCTTAGGTTCTAATTTCAATTTTTGAAGAAAAATATGGTTTCCAATTCTCATTATTTCAAGCAACTTGGGCATGTTGACCATTAATTCTTGAGGAAGGCTTGTGCGAGTGAGCTGGCAATTAGTCGCTTTATTTTGAATCTCAATCGTTGATCATACGTCGAGATGGATCAATAGATAATTAAAATCAAGGTAACTAATTATGAGGAAGCTGACTACATGTGCTTGTTGCCTTTTTCTAATCATAAAAGCCCATGTGGATATGCATCCACTCTATCTACAAACTTAATCATCCATCTAGCATTAAAGAAAGCTTGCTGTGTCAATATCTCCCGCTCACCCATGAGAATTAACCCACTTGTACCTTTGATCAATAGGATTATGGGGAGCAGTCAAGGTTTAATTTCAATCCATTAACCCATACTTCCTCTTAACACAAACCACCTGTCTGCTTGTACAAATTTTTGACAAAAATTCTGGACGAGATCAAAAATACCCATTATATCTCAAACACGTGCAAAAGAAATCAATTCTTATGTTGCACCATTTAGCTTTCTTGCTATCTCAGAAAATTTTATTAATAATTTTCCTTCACTAATGTCCCTTTATCCTTTTAAATTAATCAACATGGCAGTCTCTTGCTTCCTCACTAAGGAATGAAAGGCATGAATGGGTCCCTCACAAGATAGCGAGGAGTTTTCAAGATTGACCCACACCACCTGCTAGCAATCATCGATCCTTGCTTGATAGAGAATCCGTTGCATTTAAAACCAAGTGGGCCCCTCCATGAAGGGATAGATGTCCATAGTCCGCTAGCCCATGATATTATTTTAAGATAAAATGAATTCAAACAACATGGTAGGGAGTGGTCCTGATGAAGCCACATCCTTAAAAAACCACTGTTGATCAAGCTAATTCATCACCCATTGTTCCTTCAAAAGTGTTGGGCCTGCCAATGAATAGGGCACATGGAATTCACCCACCAGCCTACTAGAGTATTTAAATAAAAATAAAATGGAGTAGTGGTGCAGGGAATGGCTATGATCTACCCAAGATGATCAAATGGTCACCATAAAACCTAAGAACTGCACATGCCAAATTTGTTAGATTTTTAAGAGGGTTCTGACTAGGCATACGATGGATGAGGAACATAAGGATTTGAAAAATGAAACCTTAGGTCACAGAGAAAAAATTAAGCCAAACCTAAGGCTCAACTTAATTTCAAACATATCCCAACCCGTATTAATTTAGAGCAATGTTTTAAATATAATGATAGGTAACAACTGGGAAAACTAGGATCAAGGGGTTGGTTTATCAACAATGCAAAAGGAATAAGTCATTACTTAAATGACTGGGAACTGATCAAAATCAAGAAGTCAATTGAAAATTAGAACATTGGAGAGGATGCATGATTAAGGATTACTTATGAAGGGTTCTAGAAACATAAACCCTAAAATAATGACAGTGAACAAAAACCTAAGCCAAAAGAGATGGATTTAACTGAAATTTTGTAGAATTTTGAGATGGAACATGAAGCATTTTAGGGGTTCCATCAGTGGCTCTAGTTGGGGATGTCCATTCTTATAGAATAGAGCAAGATCCAAGAATCTTAGGTTGAACTAGAACAATCATAGAGAACCAAAACCAGGACCTGCCCAAACAAGGCAACGACAAACCAGACCAAAGCAAACCAACATATACAAAAATTTACAAAATTATACAATGTACTCCCTACTTTAAAATTTTTAGAAGCCCCCTTTAGATATACAAGCTTTTAGCCTACACTCAGTAATTAAACAGGATTCAGCTTCACATTGGTGGCCCCAAGGCCCCAAAACTTAGGACCATTCCTTTCCTTTCTCAAAAACTTTATTTTCTACTATCTATAGCCAACCATACCTGAAAAATACTACCATAAATTGTCCAACAACTAGTCCCGCTAAGGAAACTACAACTAACCATAATTTCCATATGCCTAATTTTACCATTATTATCACTAACCCTGCCCAAATGAAAACTATATTTATATATCAAGTGAAATCCAAGATCAATGTGGCATCTTACCCTATTCGGTTCACAATTACTCTCCACCAGATACTTATTCAACTGGATAGGAAATGGAAAGTACTCATATTCCAGTAGATCATTAATACCACAGGGGTTGATATCAATTTCAGTTTACACACCAAATTGGAAACTTTCATAGACACTTTTTTCAAGATTCTCACCTAGGAACATATATCTTGAACTCTTAAATCTACAATGTAATTCAACTTCTGATAACTAAGGATTGCTAGAAAGTTTATATAAAACCTTGGAGTCATCCTTTAGTATCTATCTCATGCCATATAAAATTCTATCCTATGCGATGAATGAGAAATTTTCATACATAAGCATGTTTTCAAACTGGTGTTCACATTTACTTGAGCACTGTAAACCTTCCATACTGCCATATGCTCTACTACTTGAGTAAATTGATTCACCAGAACCCATGGTTCCTATGCTTTTGTTTAGATCAAAATCATTACCAAAAACACTATTGTCAATTACATCCCATGCATCAAATAATACCTCCATTTTAGGCTCAATAACATATTCTAGTTTATCCTTCAAATCATGACTTAAATCATAACAAAATGTTTCAAAAGATGGCACAAATAACTCAAGACTAATAGAGTCAGTAAAAAGGCAATCATGTGTATCATCAATTGATATGTATGATGACTCTGATGTGAAGGGTTCCTTACAATCTGAATGGTGTTCATTCACAACTAAACAAGCTTTCTCATTTCTTCCTTCCTCAATACATTCCTTATCAAAAACAATCATGTCCATTTCTGCTACAAAACTTGCATATTCCACCTCTTCTTCATAATTTGGAGCAATTGAAACATGATCATGTTAGTTAACACCATAGTTTTCATTATTTTCAACACTGTGTTTAGGCTTGGGATACTAAACCCATACATTCCTATCTTCAAACTCATCATTCACAAGGTTATCACACTCAAATTTTGATATAACTGGATTGCACTCCAAGAATCCGTCATATGGAATTTGTTTATCCACTTGTATGGGAAAAACCTCATGAGCATTAGTATTGTTACATCCTTCATGCAATGAAAATGTTTCCAGATCATCATCATAGAAAGATTTATATTCCTCAAAAAAGTAATCAAAGACCTCAATCTCCCCTTGATCATTAATGCAAAGGAATTCATCATCACCTAGGCTATGCTCAGAGTGTTCAAAATGAACACTCAAACTCCCATTCTCCATGCTGTGACCTTTTACTTGTGGTGAGACAACACCAATGCTTGCCAATGTATCTTCACCCTTATCACCAATGTACTGAATTGCATATGGTCTATCTATCTAGATTGATTACAATAATTGTCTTCACCCATACCACAAGACAAATGTCTATTCTCTTATTTTCCTTTTTCACTTACTTGAGTTTTCTTTTGATTCTTTTCAATAGGACAACCACTATTGTATTGACACTTTGAGGCACTATAATTTTTCCATAATCACACTTAGCTTCCTCAAAAATTCTTATCCAATCAATCATTTGATGAAAACCTTGAGGCTTCAATTCTTGTGGCAAAGTACTTAGTCCTGGCTCTAATATTTCACAAAATAAGTCAATGCATACTAAATCCTTAGGTATGAACTTCTTAGGAATTTCTAACAATGCATCTAAAAAACTTGCAAATAGGTCATATGATGATTCCCCTTGATATATTTTCATACTAGATATTCTTTGAACAAAAGACATTTGACTAGCATTGGATAACATTTGCTGATGTTCAAATTGCAATTCACCATTATTTGCACTAGGTGATGATGGAAAAATCAAAACAATATAAGCACCATTATTACGATAGTCATTTCTACTATCTAATCCATTTGCAAGAGGGGTACTAAGATATCCTACACTCATAGCCATATACCCTTTCATTATTGAGTACCTCAAATTGTTTTCAATATCCATGAAAATTTAATATGCATGATGCAATGTTAAGGGCTCATTTTCTCTCAACAAATAACTCATTTCTTCATCAAATGCACACAAATATATGACAGGCACTCTACATCACTTGGTCTCATACTTTCAAGAATATCTCTTATTGCTTTTACAAATCTGAGGTAGAAAGCTGGGACTAACTCATTTTCATCCTTTTGAATTTCCATGAGTTTTCTCCTTATTGAACTTGGAATAATTCTTTCACCAAACTATTCTATAAATGCTACCATGAATTCATTCCATGAAGGTATAAAACATACTAGCAAGAATGAAAACTAATCTCTACCATCTTCCTTTAGTGATTGAACAAAAAATTTCATAACATCTTCCTGAATTATCTCATAGTCTCCCATCAGGTCCATAAAATTATACAAATGTCTATGAGTTGACTCGAAACTTTTCCATGTAAATTTTGGCAAATATTCCCTAACACTATTAAGAATAGAGTTTGGTAAACCTTGAATATTGTCAAAATTTAATGGTCTATACCTCTCAATAGAAACTTTTCTTTGATGGAATGACAAAGGCTACATGCCTTGCATGTTTCCATTTAACATTCCATAGGGAAATACAAAAGAATGATACATTTTCTTGTATCCCTTTACAAACCTCAAATATCAACTTCATAGTTGATCATTCACTGCCTTACTCCTTGACTTAATTATTATCTTAAAGTGCACAACCCAAATACATCTACACTTTTAGAACTTTCTAATAGGCATATGTTAAGGATAAACATACTTCTTCATAGAAACTTCAAATTAAAACTTAGAAGTATGTAAAATTACCACTACCATTTCCTTTATTTGTGCTCAATTCACATAATGGGGAATAACTTTTTTTTCAAAATCACTCAACATGGTTTTCACAAAAAATTATTACTTCTTGAAAACTAAAATAGGGGAAATACCCGGAAATGTTGTAGTTGGTTTGAATTATGCTTTTGAAAAGAAAAAATTGTAGATCTGAAGCTATCATCACCATTCCATCAGGTTCTTTTGCATAGTCACCACCTCCTTTATAGAGGAACAAACATCAATAATATGAAGTTGCTTTCATTGGTTGATTTTAATTTAATCTTCCTTGATTAGTAGATTCACACATGTATCCATTATGATTTCTATAACACAACCCTTTCCTTGTTTAAGATACTCAAAATATGAACCATATGTTCAAATTCAGTAAATTCTTTGACTCACTCAAGATAATACTTGAATCCTTTGAAAATTTATCTCTAGCTCTCATCATGGTACTCCATCATTTAGGCTCAAGTCTACCCTATCTTTTCTTGGCAAAGTTTCATTGTATTTTCACTAGATCTCAAATAATACAACTGGTTCAAAGATTTCTGAGTCACCACCCACATCTAGTGAGAAATTATGAAAATATTCATAGAATTGTGGTAGATCTTGATAGTATTTTCAATTTTCAAGGGAAACATAACAGATTCTTGCAATATGTGTGAGAGTTAACTCACTGATATCAAAGCTAGGATTGAAACATGGATTTTCTTAGTAAAATGTTTAACTCTTTGATAGGACAGTCTATAACCCAACTTCTAAGTGCATTCCCCAGTTGAGTCACCAATTTTTTGGTTATTTTTTTAGAACCATACTTGATCTCACCATTTACCTATGAATTTTCTAGAATCTAGTGTTAAGTAAAGGCGAGAATTGTCCAACAAACAAGTAAAGGATTATTAGACCTCTACTTCTACATTTCAGGCTCTGTGAAACCTAGGAGGGTGATCCTAATAATGTTTATATGATATTATTTTACCATTTTTCATCATAAACATTAAAAAAAAAGACAATTCTCACATAATGACTCAACAAATAAAATATATCAAAGGAGTTGGTTGCTCCTTAACAACATTTCATATTCAAAGCCTGGGAATAGAGAAACTTAACATAATTTATGACCCATTTTGGATAATTTGATTTAATAAATGGTTTTTTGCTGAATTAATCAACAAAATGCAACAAGATCACCTTCCTTAGATCAGTGCATCACCCTTGGAATGGAGTCCATTCTAACATTTACATGATTTGATAGCAATTTCACACATGACATTATTTGAAGCCTTGAGGATTCTGCATTACAATATCTCAATAGTATATCTCAACCATCACTTCTTACTAATATCCTAGTACATGATTTGATATAAACCTATAGATCCATCCAAGCATTTACATTAACTCTTTGAATTAATAAGGAAGAATGAAACCATACACCCATTGAAAAATCAATAGAGACAAATAAGATAACCCTTGATTATATTACTTATAATTCATAAAACTAGTACATACAAGAGAAAATGGTGTAGAACTTGCACTATTCTATTCAATATTTCCAGTATTACTATCAGAACTACATATGCATATTAGCATACTCAATCCTAAGACTTAACACTAAAATTTTTAGTATATTATTTACAATCTTTAGTTTGATCAATTCCAAAACAACAAACCGACCCCAGTAACTAGCCCTGAATTCCCATTTATAGAATACAGGAACAACAAGCCTAATGCTAAATTACCATTAGTTTTGTATTTTCATTTGACATGCATTTCACCTTACTTTCAAAGATTTCCCAAGATGGTTACAATTTTCCCACATAGAGAGAAGGAAATCACAAAAAATAATAAAAACATTTGATGAAGCTCCACCTTCCTTCCTAAAGGTAGCATTCATAATTTTAGTAGCACCAAAACCCTTCATCCATGTCGATCAAAGAATATTTTTGATTGGAACCTAAAGAACATATATATTAACTAGAAAAAGATATTTTTTTCATTGAAGCAATAGTTTCCAACACCTCTCCTTCACACCAGCCAAAATATTTTCCAAGTCAGCATCAGAGACAAGAATTTATATATTTGTTGAAAGATATGGACCCACTGCTATGGTGGTGTCATCAAAAACAAAAAAAGAACCGAGGTGGTACTCTAATTCTTTAGAATTACAGTATGCACGCCCACTCTATGTTCTTGTTGAAATTGGAGAAGCTACTACACCTCCATCATCAGAATCCTCTCATGCCACTAGAGTAAGAAGGTAATGGCCGTACTCTAGATCAATATCCCCTTCATTGCTCACATGACTAGTTGAATCCCCCATGGGAGAGTTGTGCCTTCCCATATAAGAATCATAAGCCTTGTAGTACTTTTTCTTCCTCTTCCCACAATACTTAGCTAATTTTCTACCAAACTCACCTTGGTCACAACCAACAACTCTATTCCTCAAGTAGTAATTATGTTGGCAACACAAGGGTAGACAACTGAGAGGGAGGGTGAATCAGTTGTCACAGAATTTCAAACTTATTCAACTTATTAACCTTATTCTCAGATCTGATCAATAACCATGAAAGCATAAATGAATCAACACATCAAAAACACACATAACATCAAGATTTTTACATGGAAACCTTGTTAGGGGAAAAACCATAATGGAGGTTAGTCCACAAGATTATACCCAGTTAAAAGTATAAAGAAATATGAATGGGGAATGCACACTACATAGAGCTCACTACTTGATTACAAAAGGAAGACACATTGTCTTACAAAAAGATTTTGATTACATCCATCAAATTTGAATTGAGAAAATAGCATCTGCTAATGCCTCATTATAGTTCCGATTAAGCTCATGAACACTTCTTCACTCTTCTTTACTCTTCTTCACACTTTGCTCTGCCTTCATATGATCTAAAAAATATTTGCACATAGGACTCTCACACTTCACACATTCATCCACTCTCATACATTGTCATTCCTTCAAATGATAAAACAATCGCTTATATATATCCACAACAAGAAATTACAAGCTACAAGTCACTTCAACAAAACAATAAAAAGAATATAAACAGTCAGCCCAAATCAATAAAGATTCATGCGAATCAACCAAGGTTGGCCATAACATAGTGAAGACCCAAAATAACATCCTTAAACATGAACCACTTCAATTAATTACTCCTCAAAGATCCACAACGTGCTACAAATACTAGTTGGCCAAGAACATGAAAAACATGAACACGCAAGAGAAAATTTCAGATTGAGAGCACAACAATCAATGCGGACGTGCAACACAAATAGATCATGATCTAGAAAGATTCAAAAACATCGTGAATCACCAAAGAGGCATCCACAACAATTGAACTTACTTAAATTGTATCATCTTCATTCAAGAACACCAATTGAAGTAACAGAAAAATTGTCAAAATACAAATCTTCATAACTTGATCAAATCTTCTTATGGATCTATAAAATTTGATGTGGATAAACAAGATATACTCAACAAGAAACCATTTAGTCCAAAACCTCTAAACAACAATGTACTGAACTCACCGAGAAACTTCACTTCACTTCACCACTACAACTCTTTTTTATTGCAATTTTGTCAATATCCTTGACATATACAACTTCAAAAGAAATAATACTAACAGTGTTGACATCAATGATAACCATATATCAGCAACACAACCACAACATCCAAAAATCTCTCCCTTTGGCGTTGATGGCAACACATGATGTGAAAAACACCATCAACGCAACAACACTTACTCTCCCTTAGCTTCTGAATCTTCTCTCCTCAACTCATCCACATAACTCTTCTCCTCACAAGGTTCTACTCTCCCATAAATTTTTTCACATTACTCTTCTCCCCCTTTGACATTAATTTCAAAGATCTCTTCTATACAAGCTCTGAACCACATATCTGAACATCTAACTACTCCCCCTAAGTAGTAGCCACCACAACATCAATTTGGATCAAAATATGATCATGAAATGCACATATTGATGCAAGTCAATGCATCTTAGTTCTAATTAGGAGGGGTAATTATCCCTATATTACCTCTAAGATACTCAAAAGTATCCTTAGGAAACGACTTGGTAAAGATGTCTACAATCTTCTCCTTAGTAGGCACATACTCCAATCTGACTTCCTTTGCACTTACTTTCTCTCTCAAAAAGTGAAACTTGATAGATATATGCTTGGTCTTTGAATGCAGCACTGGATTCTTAGAAATGTTAATAGCACTTTTTTTATCACAGAATATAACAATAGGCTCATAATACACAACTCTGATATCCTTCAACATCTGCTTCATCCACAATAATTGAGTACAATTATTAGCAACAACAATGTATTATTCCTCTACAGTAGATAAAGAAATGGCATTATACTTTTTGCTTAACCATGAAATCAACTTCTTTCCCAAGAAAAATACTACACCACTAGTAATTTCCCTATCATTCACATCTCCTGCTCAATCAACAACATTAAAGGCACTCAAAGTAAGATCATCATCTTTAGGATACCATAGGCCAAAATCAACTGTCCCTTTCAAGTATCTAAAAATCCTCTTCATAGTAGTCAGATGAGATTCTTTAGGATCAACTTGAAATCTTGCAACAATACATACAACATTCATGATATCAGGCCTATTTTGAGTCAAGTAAAGCAATCCACCAATCATTGATCTATATCTAGTCTGATTTCCCTTCAGAGAATCATCATCTGTTGTCAACTTGCATTCAGTCACCATGGGTGTACCAACTAGCTTTGAATCTTCCATACCAAATTTCTTTAGCAATTCTTTCATGTACTTGGACTAAGATATAAAGATCCCTTTTATCTTTGAATGCAACACTAGATTCTTAGAAATGTTAATAGCACTTTTTTTTATCACAGAATATAACAATAGGTTCATAATACACAAATTTGATATCCTTCAACATCTTCTTCATCCACAATACTTGAGTACAATTATTAGCAACAACAATGTATTCTGCCTCTGTAGTAGATAAAGAAATGACATTCTACTTTTTGCTTAACCATGAAATCAACTTCTTTCCCAAGAAAAATACTCCACCACTAGTAATTTTCCTATCATTCACATCTCCTACTCAATCAGCATTAGTAAAGGCACTCAAAGTAAGATCATCATCTTTAGGATACAATAGGCCAAAATCAACTGTCCCTTTCAAGTATATGAAAATCCTCTTCACAGTAGTCACATGAGATTCTTTAGGATCAGCTTGAAATCTTGCAACAATACATACAACATTCATGATATTAGGCCTATTTTGATTCAAGTAAAGCAATCCACCAATCATTGATCTATATCTAGTCTGATTTGCCTTTAGAGAATCATCATCCGTTGTCAACTTGCATCCAGTCACCATGGGTGTACCAACTGGCTTTGAATCTTCTATAGCAAATTTCTTCAGAAATTCTTTCACATACTTGGACTGAGATATAAAGATCCCTTTTATCTAACTGAGTAATTTTCAATCCCAAAAAAGAATTTCATCTCTCCAATCATGGACATCTCAAACTCACTTTGTATCTCATCAACAAACTTCATGCACATGCTATCATCTTCTCCAAAAATGATATCATCAACAAAAACTTCCACAATCAAATATTTATTATGATCAATCTTGAAATATAGATTACTATCAGTAATACCTTTTTTAAATTGAAGCTTTAGCAAGTACTTATGCAATCTCGCATACCATGCTCTAGGGGCTTGCTTGAGTCCATACAATGCTTTCTTCAATCGAAAAACCATATATCCCTGATCAGTCAACTGGAATCCATCTGGTTGCTCAACATACACCTCTTCTTCCAATTCTCCATTTAGAAAAGCTGACTTGACATCCATCTAGTAAACCTTGTAGTCTTTGTAAGCAACATAAGCAAGAACCAATCTCATAGTTTCAATTCTAGCAATAGGGGCAAAGGTTTCTTCAAAATAAATACCTTCCATTTGTGAATATCCCTTACATACCAGTCTCTCTTTGTTTCTAACCACTTCACCTTGCTCACTCAGTTTGTATCTAAAGACCCATTTAGTTCCAATTCCATTTTTATCCTTAGTTCTAGGAACAAGAATCCATGTATCATTCTTTTCAATCAGCTCTAGTTCTTCTTTCATTGCTTCAACCCAATTTTCATCTTTGCATGCTTTAGTCACATTGTTAGGCTTAATATTTGAAAGTAAACAATATTCTTCTACAATTATTCTCCTTGTCTGAACACCTTTGTTCTTATCACTTATGACCTGATCTTCTGAATGATTCAATCTCACATACCTTAGAGTCTTAGGACGTTATTGAATTTCAAGCTCTTCTGATCTCTCTTCTGCACTTTCACTAGTTTCTCCTTCCTCTTGATCTTCTTGATTCACCAGAATGATTTGAACTTGATTTGAAGTCTGAACTTGATTTCCTTTGTTTGTACTATCATTATGATCATCAGAATCATATCCATAGGTTCTGGATAGTGTAGCTATGTCTTCATCAACCTTGACATTTTCACTTTCAACCATTTTCTTCAATCTCTTATTGTAGCACCGGTAGGCCTTTCTTTTAGGAGAATAACCCAAAAAGATACCTTCATCACTCCTAGCATCAAACTTTCATATATCATCATCTCTTTTGATATAACATTTTCTTCCAAAGATATTGAAATATCTAACAGTAGGATTTTGACCAATCCATAGCTCAAAAGGGGTCTTACCAATATCACCTTTGATTTATACCCAGTTAAGTGTGTACACAACAATACTCATAGGTTCTCTTCGGTAGATATGAGGAAGATTTCCTTCCAACATCATAGTTCTAGTAGCATCTATAACTATCATGTTCTTCCTTTCCACAACTCCATTTTGCTGAGGGGTCTGCAATGCAAATAATTGTCTCTTTATTCCATGTTCTTTACAAAAAGAATTAAACTCACCGGAAATGAATTCACTGCCTCTATCTGATCTCAAAAATTTAATTTTTAGACCAGTCTTTGTCTCAACCATAGCCTTAAGGATCCTTAACATTTCGATAGCTTCATATTTCTCCCTTAAGAAAGCAACCCACATCATTCTTGAATAATCATCAATAAGTAAAATGAATTACCTGTATCCTTGTAAACTTTTGACTCTAGAAAGACCACACAAATTAGTATGCACAAGATCCAACAATCCATTTGAATTATGTTGTTTGCTCCAAAATAAATTCTAGTTTGCTTTCCTAACTGGAATTCCTTGCATATAGCATTAGTAGGTTTCATCAACTTAGGATGATCTCTCACAGCCTTAGTAGAACTTATCTTGACAATATTATCAAAGTTAACATGGCACATTCTCCTATGCCACAACCAAATTTCATCAACTTGAGCAATCAAGCAACTTTTACTAGCAACACTCAGGTGAAAGATATTACCTCTTGATTTTGTACCTGATGCAATCACATTTCCAGAATTTCCCAATAGTTTTCACTTTCCATCCTTGAACTGAAGATTGTATCCCTTATCAACCATATGTCCAACACTTAAAATATTATGCTTCAAACCTTCCACATATAGGACATCATTAGTATTATTCTTACCATTAAGAGAAATGCATCCTCTTCCACGGATCACACCAGCTTTGTCATCACCAAATCTCACAACACCACCATCATACTTTTCCAAGCTCACAAACTTACTCTTATCTCTTGCCATATGATGTGAACATCCACTATTGATTACCCATTCATCTTTCTCTTCAACTCGAGCATTTAGGGCTTTCTCCACATTTGTATAGCTAACTGATTCAGTAGACACATGATTATTTTCCTTGATAGCAATAAATATCCATTTGTCCTCACTTCCATTTCCTTTATTAGGTACATCATCTATCACACCTTCATTAGCACCATAATAACACTTCTTTTGAAATTTAGGCTTGTTATATCTTGGCTTAAAAGCTCTTTTTGAACACCTTGATGCAAAATGAACTATCTTATTGTAAGAGAAACATTTAATAGGCAACTTCCCTTTATACTTACCATGTCCTCTGGATTCTCTTTTCACAATTAGTGCTTCCAGCTCTTCTAGCTCTCTTTCTTCTTCTTCCATCTGTTTCATTTCATCATCATACTTGAATGTCTTTCTTGATGAACTTTCATCTAGATCATATCTTTGTATATCTCTTCTAGAAGTGGTGGCCTTGAATGCAAATTCTACTTTAGGAAGGGCATCCCCGAATTCACTCAACTCAAAATCAGTAAGCTTACCAATCAACATGTCTCTGGTAACATTTGTCACAGGTCAGAGCTCTTCAATAGCACTAGATTTGACTTGTAGGAAGTAGGAAAGGATCTAAGCACTTTAGCAACAATCTCTGATTCATCCAACTATCCACCAGCACATCTGATACCACACACAAGCTCATTCACTCTTTGCATGAAAGTAGTAATGTTCTCATCATCACCCATTCTCAAAATTTCATATTTCCCTTTTAGACTTTATAGATTAGCAATCTTCACATTAGCATCACCTTCATACAAATTTTCCAACTTTTTCCAAATCTCATGAGCAGTCTTAAGATCCATCACATTTGTCATCTCAGTATTAGTCAAAGCACTCAATAATGCCTCCTTAGCCCTGATGTTATACTTAGCATCCCTAATCTCAGTAGTAGTAGTAGGACCATTCTGTGGAATAACATACCTATTACTTGTAATATACTAGTAAGCTTCACCAATGCATCTCAGATGGCACTCCATTTGAGTCTTCCACAAAGAATAATTTGTTCCATAAAATCTAGGACTATCTTTCTTATAAGTCACCATCTCAGATCACCTCAAGCTGTTAAACTTCTTCCGAGGAACCTGCTCTGATACCAATTGTTGGCAACACAAGGGCAGACAATTGAGAGGGGGGTGAATTAGTTGTCATAGAATTTCAAACTTATTCAACTTATTAACCTTATTCTCACATCTAATCAATAACCATGAAAGCATAAATTAATAAACACATTAGAAACACACATAACATCAAGATTTTTACTTGGAAACCCTGTTAGGGGAAAAACCATGGTGGAGGTCAGTCCACAAGATTATACCCTATTAAAAGTATAAAGAAATGTGAATGGGGAATGCACATGCATTCAAGAACACTGCCTAGAGCTCACTGCTCAATTACAAAAGGAAGACACACGATCTTACAAAAATATTCTGATTACATTCATCCAATTTGAACTAAGAAAAATAGCATCTGCTAATTCCTGATTACAGTTTTGGTTAAGCTCATGAACATTTCTTCACTCTTCTTTACTCTTCTTCACACTCTGCTTTTCCTTCATATGATTTGAACAATATTCACACATAGGACTCACACACTTCATACATTCATCCACTCTTATACACTCTCATTCCTTTAAATGATAAAATAGTTGCTTATATATATATACAACAAGAAATTGCATTGCTACGAGTCGGCTTCAACAAAACAATAAAAATAATATAAATAGTCGACTCAAATCAATAAAGATTATTCATGAAAATAAACCAAGGTTAGCCATAACATAGTGAAGACCCAAAAATAAAATCCTCAAACATGAACCAATTCAATTAATTACTCCTCGAAGATCCACAACGTGCTACAAACACCTAGTTGACAAAGAACATGAAAAACATGAACACGCAAGAGAAGATATTGGATCATGAGAAAAATGATCAATGTGGATGTGCAAAAAATATAGAGCATGATCTAGAAACATCCAAAAACATCATGAATCACTAGAGAGGCACTTGAATCAACTGAACTTATTGAAATCACATCATCTTCATTCAGGAACACCAACTGAAGTAATAGAAAAATTGTTAGAATACGAATCTTCATAACTTGATCAAATCTTCATGCGGATATCTGAAACTCGACATGGATAAAATAGATATACTCAACAAGAAACCCTTTATTCCACAACCTTTGGAAAACAATGTACTAAACTCACCGACAAACTTCACTTCACTTCACTTTTAACAACCTACAACTCTTTTTATTACAATTTTCTCAATTTCCTCGACCTATACAACTTCAAAAGAATTAATTCTAATAGTGTTGACATCAATAAAACCACATATTAGTAACACAACCACAACATCCAACAAATTTCTCCTAATGCCACCCTTTTTAGTTTTACCATGGGCACTCCTACCCTTTGTTGTTGCAAGAGCTCCCAGTGTGTCAAGTTTAGTTTCAGGTACATTGTCTTGGGATTCAAGCACATTGAGTCTCCTAGACCTTCTAACTGACATTTTAGGCTCTCCTGGCTTACCCATTCTCATAGTAACAACTTATGAATTCCCAAGAGACCTTACAAATTTTCAAGATAAAGACACTTCACAACTATGTATAAATCCTATTAGCAACATGAATTCCTTGAATAATCAACCCCTGCAAACCCGAGGAAACTAAATCCTATAGATCCTAGAATAGAATCCTGAGACCAACCAATTGATTCTTAGTCGACATACAAAAATATTGATATCAACTTACTAGGGATAAACTATCCATAATGTCTCTCTAACTTCACACTAAAGCTCTTCACACCATCTTCTTCTTGAACCTAAGCTTAATTCATCAACTTCTAATTTAAATTTTTGAAGCAAAAATTGGTTTCCAACTCTCATTATATCAAGAAACTTGGTCATGTCAACCATTAATACTCGAGGAAGGCTTGTGCGAGCAAGCTGACAATCAACCACTTGTTTTTGAATCTCAACCATTGATCATACATTGAGATGGTCGATCAAAACATAATTAAAATAAAGGTAATTAATTATGAGGAAGCTAACTACATGTGCAGGTTGCCGTTATCTAATTAGAAAATCCCATATGGATATGTATCCACTCTATCTACACACTTAATCATCCATCTAGCATTAAAGAAAGCTTGTCGTGTCAATATCTCCTATTCCCCCGTGAGAATTAGCCCACTTGTACCTTTGATCAATAGGATGATGAGGAGTTGTCAGGATTTAAATTCAATCCACTAACTTGTACTTTCTTTTAACACAAACCACTTTTTTTGCTTATACAAATTTCTAACAAAAATGACGGCTGAGATAAAAAATACCCATCATATCTCGAACATGAGTAGAAGAAATCAATTCTTATCTTGCACCATTTAGCTTTCCTACTATCTAAATGAATTTTATTAATACTTTTACTTCACTAATGTGCCTTTATCTTGTTAAATTAATCCATGCGGTAGTCACCCACTTCCTCATTAAGGAACAAAATGCATGAATGGGTCCCACATGAGATAGTGATGAGTGGTCAAGATTGACCCATGTCACTTGATATCAACCATCAATCGTTGCTTGATAGAGAATTTGTTGCATTTAAAATAAAGTGGGACCCTCCACAAAGGGACATATGTCCATAGCTTGCTATCTCGTGATATTATTTTAAGAAAAAATAAAATCAGACGGGGTGGCGGGGAGCAGTCTTGATGAAGCCACATCCTTAAAAATCCACTATTGATCAAGCCAATTCATCATCCACCATTCCTTCAAAAGTGTTGGGCATGCAAATGAAGAGGGCATGTGGCATTCACCCGCTATCCCACTAGAGTATTTAAATAAAAATTAAAATGGAGCGGGGACACGGGGAATGGCTATGATCTACCCACGATGATCAAAAAGTCACCATAAAAGCTAAGATCTACACGTGCCAAATTTGTCAGTTTTTTAAGAGGGGCCCAACTAGGCATATAATGGATGAGGGACATAAGGATTTGAAAAATGAAACCTTAGGTCACAAAGGAAAAAATTAAACCAAACCTAAGACCCAACTTAATTTCAAACATATCTCAACCCATATTAATATAGAGCAGTATTTTGAATATAACGATGGGTAACAACTGGGAAAACTAAGATCGAGGAGCCAATTTATCAATGATGCAAAAGGAATAAGTAATGACTTAAATGATTGGGAACTGGAAAAAAAAAGTCAACTACAAATTAGAACATTGGTGAGGATGTAGGCTTAAGGATTACTTATGAAGGGTTCTAGCAACATAAACCCTAAAACAGTGATAGTGAACAAAACCCTAAGCCAAAAGAGATGAATTTAATCAAAATTTTGCAGAATTTTGAGATGGAAAATGAAGCATTTTAGGGTTTCCATCACATACCAAGCCTGAGGGGCTTCTTTGAGACCATGCAATGAACATCAAATCCTGCAAACAAGTGAAGGGTCCTACACAAATTTCTGGTGGTTACTCCATATAGATCTCCTCCTAAATATCTTCATGCAGGAAAGCACTCTTCACATCCATCTGATACACTGGCTAACCATGAGATGGAACAATAGAAATTATAATAAAAATGGAATCCATCTTAGCAACAAGAGTAAAGGTATCTAAATAGTTGATTCCCTCAACCTAAGAGAACCTCTTAACCACAAGACAAGCCTTGTACTTTTCAATAGAACCATCAACTACAAACTTGGTATGGTATATCCACTTGCACCGAACTAGCTTTCTTCCCTTAGGAAGAGGAAAAATATTCCAGGTATGATTCTTCATCAAAGAAGAATATTCCTTAGCCATAGCACTATCCCACTCTGGAATACCTAAAGCATTTGAAAACTTCTGAGGATCAGTAGAAACTACATGACTCAAAAGACTAATACTTGAAGTCTAACAATGAGTATGGCAAGAAGTTGTGGGATCACCTACATGAGAACTAGCCTCCTTAAGAAGAGTTCAAACCCAAAGAGGGTGTCTAGGTTCAAGCTTAGGAGAAGAAGGAGTTATGTCAACAACAATATCAATACCATCATCATCAAGAGCATCAAGAACATCATCATCATCATCATCAATAGGAAACAAAACATCCTCTGAAGAAGAACTGGGAAGAAGGGAGGTAGAGGCCTATGATGGAGAATCCTTCAAAACAAAAGAATCATCAAAATGAACATCATGATGAAAATGTACCTCTTGAGTGATGAGATCAGACAAATGATAACCCTTCACAACATCATTATAGCCAATGAAGATGAACTGCTGAATCTTCTTCTCCATTGCTTTTTGCCTACCTGTTGGAATGAATTTCCATGCATTACTGCCAAATACTCTGAAGTAGGAGACCTTAAGCTTAACACGAGACCAAGCCTCTTCAGGAGTCATATTTTGCACTGCCTTGTGAGGCATACGGTTCTGAATGTAGTTGGCACAATTGACAACCTCTGCCTAAAAAGCTAGAGCCATGGACCTAAATTGGATAATACAATTGGCCATCTCCCATAAGGTTCTTTTCTTTCACTCATCCACACCATTCTATTGAGGAGTGTATGGAATTGTGTACTGATGAAGAATACCACAAATATTGTAAAAGTCCTTAAATGCCCAATTAACATACTCCCCCCATTATCTATGTGAATCTTTTGAAAGGAATGTCCTAACTGCTTCTCCAAGACTACAAGGAAGGTTATGAAGAAATGAAGAACCTCATCCTTGTAATTCATGTACATCCAAGTGCAACAAGAGAAGTCACTTGGCCCCTAAAAATGAAGGAGTGGGAAAGGACATAAGATCACTATGCACCAACTCAAGGGGTGTTGAAGCATGTGTAGCCATACCTTTTGGAAATGGATCCTGATGATGTTTTCCAAGTACACAACCTGGGAAAACCCCATCAGAACAAGAGGCATGAGGTAGACCAATCACCAAGTTTTGTTTGTTCATATATTGGAGATATCTATAATTTAGGTGTCCAAACCACTCATGCCAAAGCTTACTCATCAAATCTGCATGAGAAATAAAGGATGATCCTGATGAAGGTTCAAATCCATCAAACTTATAAAAATGGGCTCTATGATCAACTACTAATGTAGCAACAACTTTCTCATGATTCTTTAACTCTCAATAGTCACATCACTGGGAGAGAACTCAACAAGCCTTCCATCACCATGCTAAACAATATAATAAATGGAGAGAAGATTCTATGAAATATCAGTAACAAGAAGAACATCATCAATGCAACCATCCTACATTTAAATTGATCATGTCCTTAAAACTAAAATATGTGAGGAGTCCCTAACTACAATGTGAGTAGTATGACTATTGGATATAGAATCAAGAAGATCCAAATCATGAGTCATGTGGTGTGAAGCACTGGAATTAAAAATCCAGCTATCATGGGTAGAGAACAAACTTCTTGTTGCAAGGTCTTGAACTTTCCCCAAGGAATAAGACTTAGGCATGGCAATGTTATGCTTCCTCATAGCATCCTCCAATGTTGAAAGCCTTGCAAAAAAATGTGCATCATTATGCCCTAAATTTCCACAAAAGGAAAAATTATCCTTCTTCTTAGACTTGGAAAATGATTCTCCTAAGTTATAAGGTGAGGTGCAGTTTTATGATCATTCTCTCCTTGGGCTTGGAGGGACGCTCTAGTGCAGGGGCACCCATGTGTGTTTTCATGCCTCAAAGTGGTCAAAGTGGAAATTTTGGTTTATTTTGAGTTTTCTTCATGTAATAAGGTCTTCTTAGACCATTTTATGTTTGTAGATGTCTTGGTTAGGTCTTAGGAGTTAAGGTGTTAAGAACATGTAAATGTTGCAAAAATTTGCAAATGTTGTCAGCAACATTTGCATTTTTGTCATTGTCGGGTAAAAAGATATTGTGTTTAGTTTTTCTTTTAAAATTTGGTTGTGAAGCATTGGGAGATGAATGGTCATGTATTTTAAGCATTGTGACATCAACCATAAAGTGGTTGTTGAAGTTTCTTTAAAAATTAAGCAATAAAAATCTATGTTTTTTATGTTTTGCAACATTTCTTTGTTAGACTGGTGAATAGTATAGACATGCACAGCCTTCCCATGGCCTAAAAATTGTTTACATCTATAGAGTAGTGAATCTTCTAATTTCTCCTTTTTGTAGCATCTAATTTAATTATATTTGGGGTGATCCCACAAAGCTAGTTTATAATTTCTGGGAGATTCAGATTTTTGTTGAAATCACATATTTTTAGAAAATATAATGATTTAAGCCTTAAAAAGTTCTATCTAAAGAACTTCAATTGAAGAGGGTTTGATCAAACTACCTTAGATCAAATCCCCTTGGATAGAACCCCGCTAGTTTTAGACCATACCTATAAGGGAGTCTCCTTTACAACTATCAAAATGTTGATAAAAAACCACTTTTCATTTACCTTTTGGGGGATCAAATAAATTAATTTAATTTAATTTTTTTAAAGTATGTAGTCCTTATTATAAGCTTCCCAAAAAGTATAATTTTAAATAAATTTAATTTTAGTATTATATTTATCTTTTATTTCTTGTGAATGTGGGTTTTCACCAAAAATCAAGCTCTCTATTCTGCACGTGGAAAAATAGAAGATTATCAAATTTTTTTTTTGAAAAATATGAGCACACCAAATATTGAAGTCCTTGATCCAACAGAAAAAAAGGAATTTCGATACATACAAAAAAAGTTACGTGTTATATGGTCCGCCTATGTTTGAATTGTAATTGGTTTGACTTCGAAACTTGATTTAGGAAAAAATATTCAATAAAACACTATCTAACTAAGTGGAAGCACTAGATATTCGAGTTAAAAATATAAATTTGAAAGAATTAGAATTTTATCATTCATGGAAAAAAATTATGCGTTATACGGTGAGCGTCACTCCTTAAAATGTTATTTTTGAAAAAAACTAGTTTTTGAGGAGATGGAAAAAGAGGTGCATCGATTCCAAATTTTTTGAAAAAATATATTTAGAATCTGCAAACAAAATTTCATGAAACTCTAGTTTGCATCATCTTCAAATTCCTCACGGTTTAGCCGTTATAGGTGCCTGAATGTGAAGTGAAGATTTAGTAAGAAAAAATTATTTTAGTGTCCAGTTTGGCCAAAAATTGTAAACCACTATTGTGGGAACACCGTTTGAAGCAAGTTAGAGCAATTTTACTTTAAATCGCCTGAAACCCTACTTAGGGTGCGCTCTGAGTGAATAAAATATTTTTTCTCTCCATTGCACCAGTAAAATGACCTCAAACTCAATGGAATGGGTTGGAGTAGGTTATATTTTGTTTTCTCAAAGTTGTAGGAGCATGGAAGGTGGTTGGCACATGCTACGTTGAATTGAAGGTCTAATATCTCCATGTATTAGACCAAGAAACCATGAAAGGAGTAGAAAATTATGCTAAGAGAGTTGGGAAATGCATTGTTGGCAAGTGGAACATGTCATTGGATGTGTGAGGACCTTGTCATAGCATGTAAGTGATTGGAAAATCTATGGAAGTCTTTGTGTGATCAAACTCTAGTGCATTCAAATCTGAATTTGCTCTTTTAGGCCTAATTGGCAGAAGGACAGTCAAAATTTGAGCCATGTTTTTCAAAACAACCCTACCCCAATTTTTATTATGTTTAATAAAGTCCAAATGGGTATCTAGAACTATGTTTACATTTTTGATACCATGTCTTCCCTAAAATTTATGATGAAAAAACCCTATTTGAAAGGCTACTAGGGGGATTGAAGGCTTGTGAGGAAAAACCCACTAGGAAATGTTATAGGGTTTCAAAGTTTGGTTGTTTGAGGTTGTTTGATGTTATCCAACCCTTTCTCTACATCAAATTGGTATTAGAGAATAAGTTTGATCTGAAGAAGAAAAGTTGAGAAGGAACAAAATGTCTCCAAAAGGGAATAATATCATTGCCAGAGAAGTGAATGAGTTGAAGGAAAATCATGCTAGAGAGGCTTGATGCCCTGGGAACAAGTTAGAAAAGAGGAATGGCCACATGAGACTTGAGTGACCAAGAAGAAGGGAAGAGGAAAGTTTCCAAGAAGGGTCTGAGGAAGAGATGGATCTTGATGACTTGAGGATGGAAAAAATCTTGAAAGCAGTCAAGGGAGAAGGCCCTAAAATCAAGATGGATTTACCCATGTATGGAGGAAAGTTGGACAGTGAATAAATCCTAGATTGGATAGGAGCATTGGACAACTACTTTGATTATGGAGATGTGCCAAAGGAGAATTGGGTGAAGGTGGCCAAGTCAAAGTTGAAGGGCCATGCCTTGCTTTGGTGGGATTATGTATAAAGTGAAAGGAGAAATAAGGGGAAGTCTAAAATCACCTCTTGGGATAGGATGGTTGCTAAACTCAAGGGAAAATTCCTTCTTGGTGACTACACCATTTATTTGTTTAAGAGGCTTAAAAATCTCAAGAAAAAGGATATGGATGTGCAAACCTATATAAAGGAGTTCTACAAGTTGAGCATAAGGGTAGGCCATGTAGAAGATGATGAGGAGAAAGTGGCAAGATACATCAATGGTCTAACATACAATATTCAAGATGAATTAAGCCTCACTACTCCAAGAACAGTGGAAGAGTGTTATCAATTGGCCATTAAGGATGAGGATAAACTGAAGAGAAGGCAAGAAAATAAAATTAGGGGTAGCTCAGGCATAAATTCCAAAGGAAGAGGGATGTTTGCTGGTAGGGGGTAGTCCCAAACATCCCAAGGAGAATCAAGCAATAGTCAAGAGAAAAGTTCATAGTCAAGGGGAAACTTTAGAGGAAGGAGACCTAACAATAGAGGCAGATTTGGAAGCCAAAGAGAAGGATCAAGTGATTTTTTAGGGAAATTTAATAAGTGCAACAAATTTGCGGGCCATCAACATGGCAAAGCATTGAAAATCAGTCTACCACTTCACATGGAGGGGAAAGAAGAAATAATTTGTATAAGAAGAGGACAATTCCAAAAGTTGGTGAATCTTTTATGGTAAGGAGAACATTGATTAAAGTTCCTATGGTGAAGGAGCCTCCACAAAGTAAATATTTCTTCATAACTACATGTAAGTCTCAAAGTAAAGTTTGTAAAATTGTTGTTGATTCGGGTAGTACAAATAATTTGGTTTCCCTTGAGATAGTAGAGAAGTTGAAACTAAAAAGAATACCACATCCCACTCCTTACAAGGTCTCTGAGTTGAATAAGGGACAACAGGTCCTAGTAAATGAACAAATTTGGGTGGAATTTCATATAGGAGGGCATAATGATAAGATTTTATGTGACATCATCCCTATGGATGTTTGTCATTTTTTTTTAGGGAGGCCTTGGCAATATGATAGGAAGGCCAAGCATGATCGAAGAAAGAACACTTATGTTATTGAAAAGGATGGGATCTCATTAACTCACACACCATTGCAAGATGACGACAAAGCTACACATGAAGGCCCTAGTGTGATGTTGGTCAGTGAAAAGGAGTTCCTAAAGACCTTGGAAGAGGAAAACATGGGATTTTCTATCATAGTAAGGCCTAAATTTGTCATGGAAGTAGAAAAGAAAGAGTTACCTTTAGAGGTGAAAGCATTCTTGAAGAAATATGATGAAATAGTAGTTGATGAGATTCCCGATACCTTTCCACCTATGAGGTACATAAGCCACCATATTGATTTCATTTCAGGGTCTAGTTTTCCCAACAAAGCTACTTACAAGATGACTCCATAGAAAAATGAAGAAATTAAGATGCAAGTACAAGATCTACTTGACAAGGGGCTCATTAGGGAAAGTTTGAGTCCTTGTGTGGCTCCCACAGTTTTGGCACCAAATAAAAGTGGTGAATGGAGGATGTGCACTGATTCTAGGGCCATAAAAAAAATCACAATAAGGTATAGATTCCCTATTCTAAGAATTGAATACCTAATGGATTGTTTGGGTGGTGCTTGCTATTTCTCCAAGATTAATATCAAGAATGGCTATCATCAAATCAAAATTAGACCTGGTAATGATTGGAAAACAAACTTTAAGAATAATGAGGGGTTGTATGATTGGATGGTAATTCCTTTTGGTTTGTCAAATACCCCTAGTACTTTCATGTGCTTGATGAATGAGGTGCTTAAACCTTTCATCGGTAAGTTTGTGGTAGTTTATCTTGATGATATTCTTGTTCTTAGAAAAACTAAAGAAGAGCATTTGCAGCATTTAGATTTGGTTTTGAGAAGGTTGCATGAGGAAAAGCTAATGATAAACTTGAAGAAGTGTGAGTTTTTGAAAACGGAGTTGATCTACCATGGCTTTGTGGTCACCAATGGCACTTTGAAGATGGATCCAAGTAAGGTAGAGGCTATTCTAAGCTAGCCTACACAAAAAGCAGTGGTTAAGGTAAGGATTTTCCATGGTTTGGCTAGTTTTTACATAAAATTCATAAGGGGTTTTGCTCATGTATGTGCTTCTATGATTGATACAATAAAGGGTGATAAAAGAAAGAGATTTGTTTAGTCTCAAGAGGCTGATAGGAGTTTCGAGTATTTGAAAAAGAAAGTTGTTGAGCATCCCATACTAAATTTTCCAAGTTTTGATAAGGTTTTTACCATTGAATGTGATGCAATTAGTCATGCTATAGGTGCTATCCTAAGTCAAGAAAATAGACCCATTGCCTTTTTCAATGAAAAATTGAATGAAGCTAAGAAAAAGTATTCTTCATATGATGTTGAGATGTATGAAATGGTGAAAGCATTAAAGAAATGGAGACATTATTTACTTCCTAAGGAGTTTATTATGTATACAGGAAATCATGCTCTCCAATTTTTGAATAGCCAAGATAAACTCAGCAGTAGGCACGTGAAATGGGTTGAATATTTGCAAGATTTTACCTTCACCATTAAGCATAAAAAGGGTCAATCTCACAAGGTGGCAGATTCTTTGAGTAGAAGAGCTCTCATGGTACAAGAAATTAAATTGAAGAGCATAGGAGTGGATTTTTTGAAAGGTATGTACATTGATGATGTAGATTTTAAAGATATTTATTTAAGTTATAGGAAGCCTTGTAGTGACAATAATGAAAAGTGGCTCAATTTTCTAATCCAAGGTGTTCTCTTGTTTAAAAGGGAACAATTATGCATTCCTAAATGTTTGATGAGGGATAATTTAATCAAAGAAAAGCATAGTGGTAGCCTTGCAGGTCACTTTGGTTTGGACAAAACATTGGAGCAGTTGAAGAGGCACTACTATTGGCCCAAAATGAAAACTTATGGGTGGAAATTTGTGGATAAGTGTACCATTTGTCAAAGGGCTAAGGGAACTAGTAGTAATGTAGGGTTACATCAACCTCTTCCAATCCTTGATAGACTTTGGGAATCACTAAGTATGGATTTTGTGATTGGGTTGCCTAGAACTCCAAGAGGTTTTGATTCAGTGTATGTTTTTGTGGAAAGGTTTTCAAAGATGACACACTTTATACCTTGTAAGAGAATTAATGATGCTTCATAAATTGCAAGACTCTTCTTCAAAGAGGTGGTAAGAATCCATGGTTTTCCTCTTAGTATTGTATCTGATAGGGATAGCAAATTTGTTGGTCATTTTTGGAGAAATATATGGACGAAACTTGGCACAAATATGAGTTTCAGTTCTTCCTATCACCCTCAAACTAATGGGAAGATTGAAATGGTGAATAGAAGACTTGGAAACCTTCTAAGATGTCTGACAAAGGAGCATGCCACACAATGGGATCTGGTTTCTCCTCAAGCTGAGTTTGCATAAAATGATTCGATGAAAAGGAGTGTAGGTAAGAGTCCTTTTGAAATTGTTTATGGTATGTAGCCTAGGGGTATATTTCAATTGAGAGATGTCAATGGGGTGGAAAGGAGAAGTGTTGAAGGTAAATAATTTTTTTTGGCAATGCAAGAAGTACACCAACAGGTTAAGGAGAATCTTCAAAAGCATGTTGAGAAGTATAAGAAAACTATTGATCAAAATAGGAGAGAGGTTCATTTTAAGGTTGGAGACCTGGTTTTGGCACATTTTAGGAAGAAAGGGTTTCCTAAAGGACAATACTCTTAATTGAAACTAAAGAAAATAAGGCCATTGAAAGTGGTGCACAAATTTGGAGAGAATGCATATGAAATTGAACTCATTCCCGAAGTTTCCATTTCTCCTATTTTTAATGTTTATGACCTTTACCCTTATAAATGGGATGTTGTTGTAGGTGCTAATGTAGGATCATTAGTGCAAGATGGAGATTGGGTCAGGGATCTTCCACCAATCCAACCCATGGAGTTGGAATGCATTTTGGACAAGAAGGAGCTTAAGAAGACAAGAAGAAAGGTCTCTTACCAATACCTGGTTAAGTGGAGAATTATTCCAATGGAGGATGCATCTTGGATGAATGAAGATGATATTTTGAAGCATGGAAACATAGTTGTAGGTATTTCCTCAAGTTAAACTTGAGCTTCTTTTCCATGGGAGTATGGTGCAGTGGCACCCATATGTGCTTTCATGCCTCAAGGTGGTCAAAGTGGAAATTTTGGCTTATTTTGAGTTTTATTCATGTAATAAGGTCTTAGACCATTTTATGTTTGTAGGTGTCTTGGTAGGGTCCTAAGAGTTAAGGTGTTAAGAACTTGTAAATGTTGCAAAAAGTTGCAAATGTTGTCAACAACTTTTGCATTTTTGTCATTGGCGGGTAAAAAGATATTGTGTTTAGTTTTTCATTTGAAAGTTGGTTGTGAACCATTGGGAGATGAATGGTCATGTCTTTTAAGCCTTGTGATATCGACCAAAAAGTGGTTGTTGAAGTTTCTTTGAAGAATAAGTAATAGAATTTTATTTTTTTTGTATTTTGCAACGTTTCTTTGCTGGACTGGTGAATAGTATGGATGTGCACAACCTTCCCATGGCCTAAAACTTGTTTGAATCTATAGAGAAGTGAATCTTCTAATTTATCCCTTTTGTAGTATCTAATTTCATTATGCTTGAAGCAAGTTAGAGCAATTTTACTTTAAACCACCTGAAACCCTAGTTAGGATGTGCTTTGAGTGAATAAAATGTTTTTCTCTACATTCCAATAGTGAAAAGGCCTCAAACTTAGTGGAATAAGTTGGAGTACGTTATATTTTGTTTTCCCAAAGTTGTAAGAGTAGGGAAGGTGGTTGGCACATGCTAGGTTGAATTGAAGGTCTAATATCTCCACGTATCATACCAAGAAACCATGAAAGGAGCAGCAAATTATGCTAAGAGTTGGGAAATGCATTGTTGGAAAGTGGAACATGTCATTACATGTGTGATCAATCCCTAGTGCATTCAAATATGAATTTTCCCTTTTATGCCTAATTGGTAGAAGGATAGTCAAAATTTGAGCTTTGTGTTCGAAATCAGCCCTACCCCAATTCTTAGTATGTTGAATAAAGTCCAAATGGGTATCTGTAACTATGTTTACATTTTTGATATCATGTCTGCTTTGAAAGTTATGATGGAAAAACCATGTTTGAAGGCTATTAGGGGGATTAATGGTTTGTGAGGAAAAACCCATTAAGAAATGTTTTAGGGTTTAAAAGTTTGGTTGTTTAAGGTTATTTAAAGCTATCCATCCCCTGCTCTACATCACACTCACTACCTATAGAAGAATCTGTCTTAGGATTCTTCTTATTCTTATTCTTGCTCCCTATTTAGTCGATAACAAAACACCTCAAAAGAAGGAATGTAATAAGAATCTCCCATAGCATCCATGGTAGAATAGAAGGTGGAAGAAAATACTTGAAATGCACCACAAAACTTAGACAAGATCAAGAAGATACACTCTATCTATTTTGTCACAACCACATCCTTTCAACTACAACAAAAATCAACTTGAACTATGCAAGGAAGTCTCGAATAGTGGGAAAGGAATATGGAGAGAGAGAATTGAGATTGGATTTGAGCAACAAGATCTTGAACTGATTGACTTGTCCATATAAATCAACAAGCTTATCCCACACCTATTTAGTTTTTGTACACTTTGCAATATAAAACAACAAATTATCATAAACATGGAGGCCTATGAGTCTTTTCACCTCATCCATTTTGTTACAATGGACAAAATTCTCAAATTCCTTAGTGAACTCAGGTTGTTCGACATCCAACATTTTCCAAAGACCCCGAGATTGCAACAATTGTGTCATCTTAAGCTTCCACATGTGAAAGTTGTGTGGAGTGAGTAAATCAATCTTCAATTTTGAAATGATGTACAAATGAACATGAAGCTACCAATATGCTACTTATATTTACAGAATGGTTAAAACCAGCAATGTGCAATTCCCCCCAAAAAAATAAACTTCAAAAAAGAAACACCAGATTTGAGCAAGAAACTGGCAATAGATGGCAAAAATTCAAGCTACAAAACTTGCAATTTTAAGCTACAACAATAGATGGCAAGATTTTTCAAAAAATACCAGTAGCAAGCTCCTGGTCACACCATTCAACAAATTGCTCATAGATATTTGTGTGTAGATGTGTATATAAATAGCAAAGGACTCTTGCACCTGGAGAATGTGGGATAATTTATCCCTTTTGAATTAGAATGTTGTCCAAAACAGTTGGGTGCCACCAACTCTTTCACTGCAAAAAAATCCAGATCACAACAATATCCACACAAGTAACTTCTAGTGAAAGATTTCCAAAGATAGAACATGAGCCTTAGCTCAAACAATAATGAAGGCATGGGACAAGAAAAAGACTAATTTTCACCAATTTCTCACAAATGTGGGACAATGTTTTGTAGCCAAGTTAAAACAACAAATTTTTTACATACCGAGAAAGAAGGAAGGAAACCCTAAATAAATATTTAGGATCTTCACCAAAACTCTTACCTCTGGCCTCTCCAAAATGTTGCCTCAAACAACAAATCAAACCTTCACACCACAAATCGCCCTTTGCATAGTGGATTTAGCCTTGTGATAGGAAAAATTGTGCTTCTACAGTTAAAAATTAGAAAAGAATCATGCCTTCATGTTTTGGTTTGTGCCTCTTATGGATAGAAGTGCTTCTCAATAGAATATCAGGCCTCAAAAAAATATGCCTTTCTACCTAGTTTCCAAATACCAAAGCTCACGGGTTTGAAAACAAGGATTTCAGAGGTTTGAAACATCTCCACCTTCATGCATCGTCCATCCTAGGATGAATACTATGGCTCTCCCACGGGTCTGTGATCACAATCGGCCCCAAAACAAAGTCGTCTGCCCCATAAAAGATAAAAATCACGCATTCATAGATAGACTACAAATAGATAATGTCGAATTCCTCCAAAAAATGATATGGAAACTCACACTTCGAAAAAAATTTCAACATGGAAGATGGTTGTAGAAGACAAGATATGACACCATGTTAGAGCAAAGTACCTAGGAGCATCTGCAAACCAAGAGAAACCTTCACGAATGAGAGAAGCAACACATGAGAAGCTATTTCACTAGGAATGAAGAATGAATGAAAAATGAGATGAGAAATAATGTAAAACCTAGATATTAATAGTATGGGTGTGATGAGGTATGAAAACAACCAACCAGAACTACCTCAACGGTAAAAAATATAATAAACCTAACAAAATTAGATAATAACTAGCTAATAATGTTAGAAGTCTTAAGTAAACTTAAGACTACTCCAATAGAAGCAACTATCATATATCAAAATATCTTTTTTTAAAAGAAGACTATTTTTTAATATTTTCTTAATAATCATCGATGAAATCACATAAAAATGAATAACCATCACAAGTAAACATTTAACATATAAAATATCATCTACTCACATAACCACATAATGTAATTATCTAATAATCCCAATATAACTCCATCTAGAAACAATCAATAAGAATCCATCATCTAGTAATAGCCATGCTAATCAAGACACCCACAAAAGTATAAGAATATAATTTATGTATATTAACAACTATCATCCATAAAAATCCTCTATAATTTTTAATCATAAAAAAATCAAAAAAGAGATATGATATCATCAAAAGCACAAAAATGTGGGGTCTCACAAAATTTATATCAATTCTTCTTTATTTGAAACAAGAACTTAATTAATCATTTTAGGTGCATTCACAATTCTCATTATCATTCTCAAATGAAAAATAGTAAATCTTATTACATTAGAAACATATAAACATGAAACAAAGAAGAATGAAGAACATAAGACATATAGAAAATACTTTCCTATGCCTTCATTTTATAGAAATATAGAAAATATTGATAAAAAATGTTCATAAAAATAATTTTGACATACAATGATTTGTCTTGTCAATAAAATAATAATATATGTACAAGAAATACATGCAATCTTACAAAAAGATCATATAGGTATACAATGTTGCATGTTAGTAATACAAAACTATATGTACAAGTAAGCCATATAAGCATAGAACAAAGTCGTATATCTAGTCCTCTAGACTAGGATGGAAAATTTGATGACCCTTTGACTACCAAGGAGATTGAGAGGCAAGAAAATTTGGTCACTTTGTACCTAATATAATAAGAAATATACACATGAATATGGAAAAATGAAATATAAGGAAATACTACTTACTGATAGTTGATAATTGGTGTTAATTATTCATTTCCTTGATTCATATATTTGAGGGATAGGTGCATGAACTAGAGTTGTGACCCCTTGTGACAAGAATCAAGAAAAAAATAGAATAAAATTGAATATCATTCAAAATTATATATAATTGTGAGATTAAACAATAAATATAATATGAAATTTACTAATTCAGATTATACCTTTGTCAAATGGATTGAAGATAAAACTACCATATCAATTACCACCTCCATTATCTCTTGAATATCAAGAGAAATTTGAACTGTTGCCATAAAAAAAAATGGAATAGTATTATTTTTACAATAAATACCTAGAATTATTTATAAACATAGTGATTGTAATTATTTAAGTCTTCCTCAATGAAACTTATATGACCACTCCCATCAATAGGTCTTGATGTTGAAGTTACAAAATCAACCTATTCATCATCAAAGATGAATTTTAAGATTATTATTCATGTAAGGAAATAATAATTATATACTATATTTACTTTCTTTTTAACTAATAGCATATATGTGGAATCAATATGGCTGTCAGTAGGAGTTGAAGGGATGATAGATGCATGATGAACACTATTAACCTAAAACTTTATTACATATATATTTTTTAATTTTCTTATGAATATAGTTATCTTATCTTTATAAGGAAATATATAAAATTGTAGTTAACCTTATTTAAATTATATGCCCATCAATTCCAAATGTCTTATATAGTATCTCATTGATTTATTCTCCTAGCCTTGTGTATCTTGAGCATCCTTTAATGCATATTCATAATTAAAAGGGTCACAATGAGCTCAATGTTTGGCACATTGAGGAATGTTCATGCCTAATCTCTGGCGTGAAATTCTCCCTTTCTATACTATGTAGAGCCCCTTCCTCTGCCATGGAAGTAATGCATGTGTCAAAGTAATTTAAGATCTTATTGAGAAAAACTCACAATATAGTTTCCTCAAAAAATAATATGGGGTGTCACTTTTTCTACATGGGGGATGGTAAAAAGCTCTCCCAAAATATTTCCCTTATTTCATGGTGTTGGAACTAATGAATAAGGAATCTCTTGCAACTTGTGTATAGTGGTGCATTAGTTTGTGGATTAATGAACAATGCACATAAATTATATTTTAATATTTGTTTTCTTTTACTTGTTGGAATGTAAAAATTTTTAGGGATAAATTATTTATGGTTCCTCCCTCTTTTAGACCACATCCTAATTTAGCCACTTATTAAATTTATATGAGAGATGATATATTCTAATTAGGTGGCAAGGGTTGTCTAATACAAACTCACTACATTTAGAATTTTTAACCTATAGATCAATACTTAGAGTTCCCTTTTATTATTTTCAATTTGACCTATTAGGTTTTCTTGTAGTTGAGGATGATTTCAAGGAATTGATGGAGGATTTTTTTTTAGGTTTGCGTATGGGGTAAAAACACATATCCATGCCACACTTTCAAGCAACTAAATAGTCTTGAGCAAAATAGTTTCATCCTAAATAGTTTTGGGCGAAATAGTTTCACTCAAAACCATGGCCTATACGTGGTGCATATAGTTTCATACAAAACCCTTTTTTTCTAAAACTATAAAATTAAATTTTCCCTTTGAAATTTTAATTTGTAATTCAATTTATGTGTAAGTTTTCAAGCAAAAGGGGTTTAGTAGAAAGTGTTTTTGCAAAACTCTTTCAATCAAAACCATCTATGTGGCTACCTATGTGGTAGTTTAACCCCTCTTTTAGAGAAAATTTAAAAAAAAATCAATTTCAACTTTGAATTTTCCAACTAGGAGTAATTTCATGAAAATTTTAAAAATACCTTTTTGTAGAGCTCAAATCTAAATCCATTTTTTAATATTTTGATTAGTTTTATTATGATTTTTTTTAAACATACTATAAGTATATTTTTATAATCAAACATGAGGTAGATTAAAGACTTAAAAATACACATTAAAACACTAAAAAAAAATTAAAAATATATGGTGGACTAGAGGAGATAATCCTCTTCAAAAAAGTAATATTTGTTTTCAAAAATGATAAAAAAAGCTAGAAAAAATTTGACATCTCATTAAAACTATGACATTCTAGTGAATTAATTAAATCATTTTTAATACTTTCTCTTATATTTATCGTTCTTCTCAAAGTTTTAGGATTCACATTTAGAAATTCTCTTGTCTTATCATTCTTTTACTCAAAACTAATTTATTATCTAAAGAAGTTGCTATAGCTTGTTGTGTTGCATTCCTATTTTAGATTGAATCTTTTTTCCAATAGAATCCATAGAATTAGCAACACTAGAAATGACTTATTTTACAAATTAATATTTATTTTTTAGGTTTTATAAAAATTCCTAATTTTTGTTACCTTTCATATTTTTGACATTTTGATTAATTGCATTATGATTTGAGATTGAAATCTTGAATTTTTTCTGTAAGAAAAATAGTTTATATAATTTGTTCATATGGGTTATAATTTATCTCTAAGAAATATTATCATGAAGATTAACCAAGATATTTCTTTCAATTTTTAAAAAACATTTTCATTTTCACTCATACAAACAATTTCATTTTCATTATTTGTTTTCATATTTTCAATGGTAAAATTGAGTTCATTATTGGTATATCTAGATTCATTTAAATAACTAATTTTAGTATAATTAAAACGTGGGTTTTAAGACATACCTAGATTTTTTTCTATAATCACAGTTCATATTGTTAAGATTTTCACATTAACTATTCCCACATTTGCATCATCTACATTAATACTATTCATGTTGGTCTCTTGAATGTTCTTCTCTTCAATATTCATTGAACTAGATATTTTAATATTCTTCATTTTCTGAATCTTTGTTCTTGTATGGAAGCTAGGGTATCTAAACAACTTCCTACACTAATCTTGAGAGGAGGGTAAGGAAAAAATTTACAGATCTTTACAACAGTTACATAAATGTAAATATCATGCATATCACAATCCAATAATTTATGTGGGGAAAACCCTTTCAAGAGAAAAACCCCACTCTCCAAAACCTGCCCAATATATCATTAAAAAATTATGAAGATTACTATATACTTGTAGAGCAAGCTTCTCACAAGAGTATCACCAACCAAATATCGAAAGGAAACACAACAACCATCAAACCCTTAGAATACCTCATAATGCACACCTGTAATACAATGCTCTCATAAAATAGGGTTGCATTTTAGGTCAAGATAGTCCAACAAAATATCTACCATCAGATTTGAGACCTAATGATGAATGATCCATATTTATAATAATAAAAGATACATAAAATGTGGATTTCAAGGAAATTTCCCTTGAACCCGCCCACTAAGGGGATCGCCCCCTAGACCCCACAAGAGGGGTAACCCCCTTGCAACCCCCCATACTCAATATATTATTTTGTTATAATTACAAGGTTGAGACACCATTTTTCCTAATAGTTCTTCTATCCCTTTTTCATTTTTCCTCCTCTCTATCTTCTTCAATTTATTCATATGTCATGAGCTTCCTTTTATAATTTGTTGATGTTGTTTTGATCTTATAAATACCAAACCCTCTTGATAAAATAAAAAAATGATATTTATTCTATTTCTAGATTGATACCTCTTTGAAATTTATGAAGTACAAGTAGATGTAGATCCTTTGTTCAATATATTATAAAGTACAAGTAGATTTGAAAAAAACCATCCTACTTGATTCCACTTCAAAATGGTTCCTATTATTTAATCATTTTAAAAATTAGATATAATATGTCATACATTAAGAAATTGTACAATACACTTGAAAAAATAGATAACATCATTGTTGGGCCATACATATAAAATAGAAAGTTTATGAGATGTAGTGGTAGTTCATTTTACTAAAAATATGAAAAATAATGGATTTATAAGAATTGGGTACATGTTCTATTTGTGGAATGGGTGCTCGCTTTAAAATGAGTAAGCATTCATGTTTTTAGAATGAATACTCATTTTAAAGTGAGTAACTATTCCAAAATAAATTAAATTATAAAATGTGTTTTCTATTTGGTTTTAGGCTCAAGAAAGGCATGGCAACCCAACCCTTAGCCTTCGACTTTCAAGTACAAGACCATGTTAACACTAAGAGAAAAAACTAAAAGTAAAAGACCATGTCAACACTAAGAGAAAAAACTAACTTTATCAATATGGATAACAATTTTTTTAGATTTTTTTATGAAATTAAAACTCATTATAGATGATGATGTCTAGTTTTAAAATATATAATTTTTTTATGATTGGACTTGTTTTATATTTATTAATTCATTTCTAAGGAAACTAGTCCATAAACTTGAAATGACAAGTATTATATTTTTAATAATTTAATTTTTTTTAAAATAAAATAAAAAGTATATGTCATCAATTTAGACATCATTGTTTAAAAAAAAAATCGTTTTGTGATTATTTTATCTTAATTTATTTTTTTTGTACATGAGGGGTTTTCAAAAATAGCAATGACGGCCAGTAAAAAAATGGAAAAAAATATTAAAAAATATCCTCATCAAAATTCACTACAATACACATCTTTCCCCAACAAGAATTAGAAAAATAATTTTTATTTATGTCAAATTATTATTTTTGTACACATGCATGTTATGGCCCTAAAAAAGTGACTTTAAAAGGGTGATTTTTTCACATCCTATACAGAATTAACATGCATCATCTGGCTATTAAATTAGCTATTTGAAAACTAGATTCAAAATCCTATATTTCATATTAGTAGACTTTCTTAAGATTCTAAGTTAAGTGTTTCAAATTTTTACTCCAACTGTGATAAACTTTAATTTTTACGAAAAAACACTTCAAATTTTTGGCAAAAAAGTGGACCTAACTTCTTACACTTACCTTGATATTTATTCTATTATATTTCATTCTTCTCATCTTGTTGAATATTTGTCTACTACCCCTCCTATAGTCCATGATGATTGCATGTCTTTTGTCACTTCTCTATTTCTATTGGCTACACATTCAAACACCATGGATATCTTAAATGATGATTGCATGCCTTTTCTCACTTCTCTACCTCTATTGGATAAATGTTCAAACACCATGGACATTGTTGGTTCCTTGTAGATTACAAACCCTAAGAGGATGCCAAGCTCTATAGTCAGGTTTGTAATGTTTTGGCCAACAAACGGAGTTAACCAATATGGTCTAGAACTCCTTTCACTTTAGGCTCTACTAGACCTAGGCGGGTGTACCTTAATAAATAAGCAGATTTAAAGGGTGTATGTTCTTTCTAACTTGGGAAATCTATCCACGGTGCCATGTAAAGGTGAAATAGATGCAAAGCTAATAACTAATCCTATTGCAAATGTTTGAAAGTTTAATGTGTGAATAAGGTTTGTATAGAGTATCATTTTGAAATGGATGTGATTAGTGCCTATTCCTATTAGGAAAATGGAGTCGAGATGTGTATGATATGTGGATCATCTTTCTTGGCTTAACTCTAGATAACTGTTTGACACTTTTGAATATTTACACTTTGTATAAATGTGCAAGTTTGTTAGTTATTGGGATCTTCTTATAGATCCTAGTGATATCTCCCTAAGTTACTATGGTGTTTGAAAGGATTTTAAATGTCGTTCAAATGAAGGAAACCATTTAAGATAATTAATTTAAAAGGACTTTAATTTTGGGAAGAAACCTATTAAAAAGAATCTCTTAAAAGGACTTTAATTCTCTTATCATAGAAACAAATCAAGGAAATCACACAAAGGAAACAAATGTGTCTCAATAAGTTAAATACATATAATTTGATATACTTATTTTGAATAATAGAGAAAGACCACTCTAAAGACAACGAAATAACATGTATGAATTAATATTGACATAATGTTTAGTTGAACACCAAAAATTGGGACACCAATTCAAATTTTCTCCTCCATTATATTGCTTCAAAAGATAATGTAGTACATATGAGAAGTCTTTATGCTATCATATGTTCTATCTACTATCTAATATCTAATTCCTAATGATTTATTTTCTTTTGGTTTTATCTGTCATATATATGTTGTAAATTTCTAAGGGTTATAACCCCTCATCCATTCTGGTACAACCTTCTGTATCTTGATTATCTTAACCAAAATAAAATATTAATTTAACTTCTTTGTCTTTGCATCCCTGTTAAAAATAAAGTATCTTGCAATATTTTAATTTTAATTCTTTCCTTGACAATTGTTATTTCAACCAAAATATATTATTCGGTAAACTAATTACCCACTCTGAATCCTTTTAAATGGTAAGAAAAATATTTTATTTCTCAATGAAAATATTTTACAGTTGCACCTTACATTATTTTATCTCCCAAAATAATATCATGCCTTCGCCTTGATTATTTAAATAAATATTTATCTGGTATTTTACCCTGCATCCAAATAATACTTTTTCATAGTCTTTACAGGGAAGCAAATTTGATATTGTGGGTCAATAAATCTCCTCATAAACATAAAGTACCTGCTACATTCTATGCAAGTAAACTTCATTCATGTTTTACCATAATCGAAGGATCGAAGGGACTTATCTCATTGTCCTTCGATATTTACATCTCACCCCGATGAATGCCTCACATTTTCATTATATCAAAGGGACTAAAAATTCATCACTCTAATATGACATAGTCACTTCAATGATATTTATTGCTTTATCAGGGATTTGAAAGGACTTCAAATTTACATGCTTTGATATTTTTTTCTCCTTGATGAATTTTTTTCAAAGCACAGTATGGTCTTTAGGGTTTAGTGCTGGTCCTTTGCAATTTATACATCTGAAACTTCAAATTATTTGAAGCCAATAATAAAAAATTTGTTATTGATATTTGGACTTGCAATGGGTGTATGAGCTTTGCTAGGGTTTTGTGGTGTCTGTTGTCACTCTTGGCCCCTCTTGTGTCATACTGCACTTATAGCACAGGAAACTCCTCTTTTCTTGTGTGTACGACCACATTTAGTGCAATTTTTGTGTTTTAATATGCCTTCAACCAGTTCTAACTTAGAAGTTCATGCTCATGTTAGCAGTTCATCGGCTTTCCTCAATGGCTCCTCCTCTGAACAAATGACCCCAAAAATTTGTTCTGAAAGTCTTTCATGAGGTAAGTGTTTTGACTCCCCAGCTGATGTGGTTTTTCCTTTACTAGATTTTGATTCTGCTTGCCAATGGCTTGAACAACATACCCTTGTTGGATATTTTGTTGGGAGGACTCCCCCTGAAAGTGTGCTTAAGGAGTGGGTCAGCAAGGCCTGGGTCCCTCATGGGGCCCACCTTGATACGAGTATGTGCAGGATCATCATGGAAAACATAAGCCCTTAAGTGGCAAAAAATTCAAAAAAACCAGAGTTAGGCAACTTGACATAAAAATTTGAATAAGTTATCTATATTATTTCAAAAATATGTAAGAATAGAATCTGTAGAAAATTGAATGTAGTTTCTAAACTAATAGGTTTATTTAAGAAAAATAATAATCTATTTGGTGAAAATTTGAAATTTCAATGCAGTAGTACTAAAATTTTAGGGAAAAAATAAGAAGTAGGTGTCTGTCTGACCACCCTAACCATAATAAAATGATAATATTTATTTATAATATTTTAGATCTAAGTAGAGGACTCATGTCCAGATGTGATGCATATTTTTGTAATTTTTCCAAGTAAATAATTAATTATGAATTTTTATTACAAATTTTTAAAAATATAAAAAAATCCTATGTCGACCACCTTAACTTGGTCAAAAATTCATGAAATTCATTTTTTTTTTTTTTAATCCTATAGTATGCAAAGCATATAATGTTGTGCATGTTTTGGATTAAAAAAATGTGACATCGTTTGAAAGCTATAGATGTTTTTCATTAGCCTATCAATAAGGACTTTAGTCGTAATTCAAATAGAAAATGAATAATAATTATTTATTAAATTCAAAGTAAAGCATAATTTATATTGGTGGAAAGCTGAGAATCTCCTTTAAAAACATTTTTGATTTCATCAATTTTGTGTAAAAAAACTGCCAGCCACATACCCTACACATACCCATCATATCGCCATTTTTTGGCCCATCATGATCTTGTACATACCCATATGGTCCAAAATTTAACCAAGGGTTTCTTTTTTTTTTTGCTTTGGGGAGGTCAATCATGTCTAGGCTATCTTAGCCCATGGTCCATGGTATGTTAGGTCTTCTTTGTTGGTTTTCCAGGCATGGACCCAGGATTTTGCTATCTCAGATGACACCAAGTTGCGAGTCTCAGTTTGGATTGAGTTTCCTGATTTACCCTTGCCTTGTGTGCCTTTTTTGAATCATATTGTGTCCTTGTTGGGGAGGGTTATTTGTATTGAGCTCGATCGCTTCTTTCAAGCCCGACCCCAGAAAAGGGTTTGTGTGGAAGTGGACCTTTCCAAAGATTTGAAAGACTCCATTGATATTCAAATTGGAGCTCTTTGACATACCCAAAAGGTCACTTATTTTAATTTTCCCAACATGTTTTATAGGTGTTATTCCACAGACCACAAGATCAAGGACTGCCCTTTGGCAGTGCCTCGTACACCTTCACCGCCATGAGATGCTGATAAACCTCATCTGACAGATGCTTTTGCTACCACAACTAATGAAAAATGGACTATGGTTATGAACCACAAGAATAAGTCCATTGGTTCTGGGTTGGCCTCCAAGGCCTCCGAACTAGCGAAATTTATTTCAAACCCTTCAGTGAAGGGAAAGGAAGCTTCTGTTGGGGCTGATAATGTTCCATCGCAGCCTAGGCCAAAGAAAATGTGTTAGCCCACTAGTATCATAATAGCACAACCAAATGTTTCTCCTCCCATTTCAGGAGCTCAAAGGTGGTCTCGCAGTCCTTCTCCACCAAGGGAAGAAGGGGAGTATGTGCAAGAAAAGTGTATATTTTCTTGTCCTATTTAGATTGGGTCAGTTCCGCCAGAAATTTTGTAGAATCGTTTCTCTTGTCTTAAAGAAGAGGAACCAAAATTCTATGATATGGAGGAGTTTCATTCATGAATTTCCTTTCATGGAATGTCCAAGGTCTAATAGAACTCTTCAAAAAGTATTCTGCCAAGGATACTTTGAGTAAGTATTTTGGTATTGAAGTGCTTTGTCTCCAAGAAGTTAAAATTTCTGGTTTTTTGCTTGCTTCAGCTTGTCGTTCTATTTGGCTAGCCAGTAAAATATTTTGCATTGCTCATGATGCTAGGCATGGTGGAGCTGCCACCCTTTTTTCCCCATGATGGTACTCTTGTGTGGTCTACCACGGGTCTGATCCCACACATCTGCTCATTTGGATCCTTCTCAACATTGATAATAATTCCTTTGGGATTATTAATGTTTATGCTTCTAATGATGTTGTGGAAAACTCTTTGCTTTGGAATTGGATTGCTAATTCATTGCTAGTTGCTACTTGGTTATTGTGTGGGATTTCAATATGGTGTAGATGGTGTATGAAAAATATGGCACCTTGCCTTTCAGATGGGAAACTGGCGAAAGGGAGGAGTAGTTTTACATGCGCAATAAATTGGGGTTCTCTGATCCCAATATTGGCCACCACCATTCTAATTCTCTCTGGAACACTTGGTGTAATTATAGGGCTGATTCTGATAGGATATTTAAGCACTTTGATCGTGCCATGATCTCGGCTCAATCTTTTTTCTCTTTTGATAGTGCTTCTTTCCCGATTAAGTTGTTATTGGATCTGACTTTGTCAGACCACTTCCCCATTTCTTTTCACATTGAATGGGAGACTCAAAAACCTCACATGTGTAAAACTCAATTCTTTTTAACATGTCCTTGCTTTGTCACAAGCCTACCCTGGCCCACATTCATCGAGTCTGGAATCTGGAGTGCAGGCTAGCTCATCATACAAGCTAGATTACTTGGTGCAGTGATTCTATTACACACACAACTAGATTTCTATGCATTTATGGGTTTCAGCTAGCTATCTTTCACCAATGGTCTTATGAGGCTACCACCATTGACTTGCACCCAGCAACTGAGGCTTTGGCGACCAACCCCTTTACCCCATCATTGCAAGTCAAGGTGGTAGAATTAAGGCAAAAAAATTAAGTTGTAGACAATTATGCTGCCAGAGCTGTGCAGATCAAAGCCTGGCTACACTCGCTAAAAATTGGTGATCATGCCTCCAAAGAGTTTTTTTTGGCACTACATGCCAAGAACTCATCCCCAAGAATTAAAAAAATCAAAGATAGCATTCAAGTCTCTATGAGCTTCCTGAAATTTTGCAGGCTCTTGTGCATCATTATGAGTAGGTTTTCACTACATAGGAACCCATGCCTATGCGACAACAAGCCCTCTAGGATTGTATTTCTGTTGTGCCAAATAGGCTTTCCTTAGGCCAGAGAAATTTTTGTGATAAATTGTTAACAACTGATGACCTCAAGATTGTTAACAACTGATGACCTCAAGGAAGCTGTTCATTCCATGGCTGATGATAAAGCCCCGGGGATTGATGATTTCCCTTGTGAGATTTACAAGCCCTATGGGACTGTGTTGGGCAAGATCTATATCATGTTTACTTAGAGGATTTTCATGCTAAATTTCTAGGTAGCTTAATAAAAAAAGGCATTATAAAATTCATACCTAAAACTGGTGTTCCTAAGGATATTTGCAACTGGAGGCCTATCATGCTTCTCAATTTCTCCTACAAAATCATTGCTAAGACTTTAGCTCTAAAGATCCTCCATCTTTTACCGCATATTGTGCACCCGAAGCAAACAAGATTTATCAAATCCAAGTTCATTTTGGATAATATCATTGCTATTTGGAAACGTATGGAATGGGCCAGGCGTTCAAACCAAAAAGCCATTTTTGTCAAAATTAATTTTTCCAAGGCCTATAACTGCATTGAATGGCCTTTTATTCTTGTTATGTTGCAAGCTTTGGGTTTTGGGCCTAATTTCATTCAGAGTGTTTGAATGCTCTTTGTGGATGCCTCTGCTTGTATCACCATTAATGGTTGTCAATCTTCTACCTTTAGACTCTTTTGTTCCATTTGACAAGGGTTCCCGCTTGCCCCCTCCATGTATGTGCTTGCTATTGAAAGATTTGGCTACCTTTTGGCCAATATGGTTTCCCAACAAAACATCAAGGGAATTGCGTTTCCTAACTCTCAGGGTCAGTTGGTTAATGACCATTTTGCTGATGACTCTTTCCTCACTCTCCTAGAGGATGACGAAAATATTAAAGTAGCCCTGGATTTTATTAATACTTTATGTCTTGCTTCCGACTCTTCCATTCAGTGGAATAAAACTTTGTGCTACAAATAGTCTATTCTTCCCACTCCTCCTTGGTTTCAGAAGTATAATTGGAAGTGGATTGGGCCAAGAGAAATTTTTTAGTTCCTGGGCATTCCCTTTTCCTTCCAAGTGTCCCCAACTGAGTTATGGCAAGTTGTTCTTTCCAGGGTTGACCAAAATATTTCTTACTAGATTACTAATCCCCTCTCTTTGGCAGGGAAATTCTAGGTGTGCTCCAAGGTTCTTGCAACTACCCATGTTTATTATTCTTCCTATTGGGCCCTGTCAAAATTTGCCTATGACAAGCTTGAAAAGTTGCTCCAAGATTTTCTTTAGGCCTCTATGGATTCCCATATAGGGTTTCCCCATGTTTCCTGGGAATTTTTCTACCTTCCTAGAGATTTTAGAGGGCTTGGGTTGCTCTCTACTCAATAGCAGGGAACTTCCTTGCATGTCAAATGGATAATTCGTGCCCTTACTAACGATGAGGTCTGGAAAATTCTTCTCAGACATTGTATTCATTCAAACTTCCCTATTCATAGGCCCACCTAGAAAGGGATTGGATTTCAGACCCTTTTGGTCATGGAGGAACCAGTCCAAATTGTGGGGACTTTTGTGGCCAAAAGCATTTGGAGAGCCTGGGAGGTAGTCAAGCCCTAACTTCACTAGGTTGGCTTTGGTTTCCGTGATGGGCTTTCACTTAACCAACATAATGTTTGGTGGTCACCTCTTTTTGCTAGCAAAGGTCATCCATTGGCTAAGTCACCTTGTCTTAAAGTTCTTAGATTCCACAAAAAGGGTATCCAGACCCTAGAATAGATATTTCATAGGTCCATAATGCATATCATGCAGTGGGAAGAATTTTGTGCCCTATACAGGCTTCATAACTAGGACCGTGTAACTTTTAATGGTCTGGTGAATGCTATTCCTATAGAGATGCTTCATAAGGTTGGAATTCGTGGGACCAAACCCTAGTGGAAGGATTGGAAGTGGTACCCAGACACCCCTTTCAGGAATTAAAAGCCTAGGCTTGGCTACAGGTGGCATTCACCTCATTTTATTATGATTCAAAGTTTGAACTAGAGGTGGCTTATTCAATCTCACGCTCATGTCTAGCGTAAAATATTTGCTGCCACTTGGTCTACAAGTGTTGAGCCGAAACTTGCCCACTTTTCTTGGTGTATTCTTTTCCAAGGCTTTCCTATGGGTTCTCAACTTGTTCACCTGGGGGTCTAGGACCGCCGTTGTCCTATTTGTGGGAAAGCTGAGACTTTTAAGCATCTTTTATGGTTTTTCCCTAGAGCTCAACAGTTTTGGACTTGGATTCATGACTTCTTTTGGCCCTTTAGGCCAAAGCCTTTCTCTTGACATATGATTCTGCTAGGAGACTCACCTAGATTTTTTGTTAAGTATACCCAACTTTGGCACACTTTCAAGGTGGAAATCCTCTTCAATATCTGGAAAGACAAAAATGCCTGCATATTTGCTCATTCTCAAATGGCTATTAATGTTTCCTTATATGCTAAAGCTTTTATTTGTTATAATGTGATATTACAGATTCAGGTGCAAGCTAATAAAGTTGCACTTGAGGTTGCTCACCTGCAAGTACTTATGGACCACTGGGGCAGTGCCTCATGTACTGTTGCTCAGGTGCCTGCTTTGCCCACCTCCTTTAGTGGTTGGTCACCTTCTCGGGGTTGGCAGGGAGTGGTTTTGTGCATCCCCGCTCTCAACCTCCTCTTCGGTGGGATTCTCACCCTCCTTGGTGGACTCACTCTCCTCTATCGTGGGCTAGCCAGGGGTGTCCCTCTAGCTGTGCTTTGGGGAGTGGCGATGGTGACTCCAGGTGGCCCTTTGATGACACTCCTACTTCTAGCTCTAGTTGGCTAGATTCTGGAAAAGGTTTTCTACGTCTAGCACTTGCAATCTTTCCCTGGTGTGAGGATAAAGATAAAGAGAAGGAAAAAGATACTAATGATGGTTGGGGTCCTCCTCTCTATGTCACTCTAGACCCCACTGATGTATGGGGGAAGAATTTGGATGACAGAGATCCTCTTGGCTCTATTGGCACTACTTTGGCTACTTAATGGCCCTTTTTAATATGTTTTTTAATAATGGACTTCTGGGTTCAACCCATGTGACTGGTTGATTTTTTGGCTTTTCTAGGCTTTTCCCATGTGACTCTCAGGGTGTGCCTCCTTACCATCCATATTTTTTTGTGAATATGTAACTTTATCTTTATTTTAATATAGATAACTTCGTATTCATAAAAAAAACTTTATTACCTACCATCCTCCAAAAATAGCAGCCTGGTCGTAGCTCCTGTTTTACCTAATTTCACTTTAGGTTTATGTTTATTTTGAGACTGAAACTGTAGAAGAATTGGCTGCTCTTGAATTAGACATAGATCATAGGAAATGCTCTTTTGACATCAATTTATCAGGAGAGAATGTCCAAAGGCCAGAGCGTTTGTGAAAATGTGAGCTTCCCTGCACCATCAACATCAATGTGTCCAATTTTCCTTAATACTTTGAAGTGGTTTCTTAATTTTCCCCCATTTTATGAAGCTGCGACTCACACATCCTAAAAACGATTGTACTGGTTCTTATGCCATTCAAATTTTACATTGGATGACAAAGCAATTTTTTTCTTACCCCCTTCTACTTTACAATATTTACAGAATCAAGATCATTGATACCCATATCCTTGATAGGATCAAGCTTTGGGAGTCTTTCTGAAAATCATTTCTCTAGCTCTTGCATGACTATGAGGACACTTTGTCGAAGGCATGGGAAGCATGTGAAACTTCAAGATGATAAAGCATTAATGATTTTGAAATTTTCTATTTTTGCATTATCCCTTTTAGAAAATAGATCTCTGCCCCCATCTACTTTTCTACGCTTCATACATGACTACGAGGGTATATGCAACTACAACATCTGATAATAATACACTTTTATTATGCTTTGATACATGCTCAAACCCCATTTCATCTAGCAGACTATGGGTTTCTCTTTACATTTTTTGAAGGCATATGTTTGAAGGTTTGTAAAACCTTCTCAACAAGTCCATTTTATGTGTATATCCTTTTATAGCTACACGGGATTCCTTCACTCTACACCTTCTATTTGATTAAAATGTTCTGAAGCATTTTAAATAACTTATTTGGTGCATACCCCTTAATCATTGTAGTCAAAGAGACTAAATCTTAAGAGGAATTCTGTCAAACAATTCACGTCTTTTCTTGCTTTTTCATTTTGCAAAAGTTTCTACTTGAGATTTTTTTACTATAATGTCTCACAAACAATCTTTTGTTGAGCTCTGACACTTTTATTTTTGGCTTAGATGTATATTATTTTGGCAAAGTTTGAAAATTTTGGTATTACACATGCCAACTGTATCTTCTTCTAATTAGTTCTATAATACTGCAATAGTCAAAAATTAATAGTTATAAGAGCATGGCTGAGGCCTAAAACCTTCTCCCTATAAAATGGTGGCCTTTAGAATCTTCATCCAAATGTGTTCCATGTTTTGAAATCTCAAGAATATGGTCGAGCTCATGCCAAGGAATTCAATAATCTTGCCTAGATAAGCTTTAAAAATATGAATTGCATGTGCCTATATCATCTTTTTTATGTTGTCAATGCCTTAAGATCTCTACAATTTTTTCCAAAAATGTACCACTCCCTTTATCTTGTAACTTTAGTTTGTAATAATAATACTCATGCATTTTCTATCATCATTCTTTAAACGGAAATATGAACACTATGTTGTATATGACTTGGTATTTTATTTTTCGTTTATTATCATCCATGCTATGATGTATATCAACATGCATCATTATCATTGAAAATAAATAGCCTTGATGCCCTTTGGTTACTATAACATCTTTTAGGTCTCCAAATTCTCTTTCACTAGAATGGGAACACAGTCTAAGATCTTTGAAAACTCCATCTTGTCTTCTTCTATTACTATCGCATATTTAAACTCTTCACTTAATGAAAACAATCGACATAGGTCAGTATCACAACTAAGCAGCCATTGTAATAATCAGCTATTCATCCTAGATTAGTAACCTGAAAATATCCATCTTGTCCGATCATATTTCACCAAATTATTTTTGTCCAAGAGAGTTGCAGCTGAATGTATCATATTTTCCCTTCTCTTCTAAGGTATTATCTTTCTGTAAAGCATCAACATACCATATAGAACTTAGTTTTCGTAGTATATAACGATAATTGTATCCCAACCATGTGCATGTCTCCCTTGCATTTTATACCTAGAGAAAATTTAAGAAATTGGCTCTCAATTGGAAATTTGTTGATTCATAAGAGAGATAATATTGTAGCTCACTATGATCAAAATAAGTCAAGCAGCTTCCAAAATTACCTTGGAAAATTGATCAAACATTCTCTTGGAGCCAAGAAAATGCACTAACATGTTGGTTGATGATAGGGGAGTATGATCGCCAAATGGATTTTCATGAAGCCATATGGGTTGTAAGATATCAATGCACAAAGTTGCTTACTCAGGCTTTTTTGAAACTACACTCGTGAAAAGCCATCTGGAATCCATCAACTTGTTACTTTGAAGAATTATCAAATATTTTCCTTAGAAATTGCCACATGGGGGATTAGTACATTTAGATCAAATGAACACGTGCACATAAGGGTTTTCAACCAATTTACTTCCTTCACCAAATATTAGAGGTCAAAATTGACCTTTCTAGAACTTTTTGGAAATGTAGTCATCAAAATTGTGTAAAATCCTTTTGCTTTTGGCTTTGCAAAATTATCAAATCAGATGTTGGGATCTTGAAAATGGAGATGGGACCACATTAAGATGGGGAGCATCTGAAACACCAATTGGTTTGCCATGAAAATATGGGTATGTGCAGGATTATCATGGAAAAAACAAGCCCTTAAGTGGCAAAAAATTTAGAAAAATCAGAGTTAGGAAACTTGACGTAAAAATTTGAATAAGTTATCTATATTATTTCAAAAATATGTAAGAATAGAATCTATATCAAATTGAATATAGTTTTCTAAACTACTAGGTTTATTTTTTTTAAAAATATCTATTTGGTGAAATTTTTAAATTTCAATGCAGTAGTACTTAAATTTCAAGGAAAAAATAAGTAGGTGTTTTTCTGACCACCCTAACCACAATAAAATGATAATATTTTTTTACAAGATTTTAGATATAAGTAGAGGACTCATGTCCCAATGCGATGCATATATTTTTTTAATTTTTTTCTTAGTAAATTATTGATTATGAATATTTTATTACAACTTTTAAAAAATATAAGAGCTCGTATGTCTGACCACCTTAACTTGGTCAAAACTTCATGAAATTCATTTTTTTTAATCCTATAGTATGTGAAACATATAATGTGGCACATGTTTTAGATTCAAAAAATGTAATACCATTTGAAATCTATAGATATTTTTCAATCAGCCTATCAATTAGGACTTTACTTGTAATTCAAATATAAAATGAATAATAATTATTTATTAATTTCAAAGTAAAGCATAATTTATATTGGTGGAAAGATGAGAATATCATTTAGAAACCCTTTTCATTTCATCAATTTTGGGTAAAAATACGCTACACATACCCATCATACTACCACTTTTTGGCCCATCATGATCCTGCACATACCCATATTCCAGTTGATAAATATTAGCCTCCAAATTTGACCGTCCTAGCAGATTTCATGTGTAGATAGCTAAATTATCTTAAAACCCTCCAACTTGATGCTTCAAAACCCTATCAAATCTTAACATAGGAAGCTAAAATCAAGTGTGCATACTTACACATGGTAGATGAACATTCTTGCATAGTTATTTGGCATGAAACTGAACCAAATTCAATTTGTGATTTTTCAAAATACATTAATAGAACATATTGTATAGTTGCATTTCTAAATGATGCAATTAAAGTTTTTATCATGGGAACCTCAAATTGTCCCAAAATTTGAAGGAAATTTTAGGCTCTAATAGTGTCTTCATCTAGGGATGTATGCCCCTTGTGGGCATAGCAAGAATTCATATCTCTAGGGAGCAAACCGAATGCCTTGGCCATTGGGCAAAATAGGTTACCTCTGCCCCTGATTTGTGATGGTTTGAAAAATAAAACCATAGCTAATGGCACAGGGCTACCCCAAAAGTAAGGCCTAAACTTACCTCTATCATATATCATGTTTTGATCTGATTTCATCAAACTCCACCTAAAGATATTTATGAACTTTACCTTATTATATCAACTGTTGTTGGAAACTTTCAAAATAACATCATCCCCAACAATTCCCATATTTCCTTTAGGATTCTACAATTCATAATTAGGTATAACTTAATTTTTTTCATCATCATGTGATAAAATTATGCCACATCTATCATATAAGGAACCTTCACTTCCAATGCAACATCCTCCATGATTCTGGTCACTATCATGCATCATGAAATGATCTTTCAGCTGAGTTGAAATTAAATCATTTGAATGCTTCTCACATGAGTCTGAGAAATCTACTATATCAACATATTCTGAGACAACCTAATCTAAAACATCTTCAATATTTTCCTTATCACTAATTGGTAATGACATCAATCCTTGATCCATACACTCATCACTATGCACATTTGAACCAATTAATGTTGAACATGCACTCTTCATGATATGCAAATCAATGTCATTCTCAAAGACCTCTAATTCTAACTTAGATATCTCCTCTTGAACATGGATAGACATAGTCTCTTGATCAGATTCAAGAATTCCTTCATCATTGTGCACACCGTGCTTGTGATCACATGAATTATGTTCATCTTAATTAGGATCAACATCACAGTAGTGCTTGAAATCATTGGATAATGACACAACATATATGATAATTTCATCAACATACTTGTTTCCCTCACAAGCTGATGTAGCATTATCTTGTTTATTTGTGGACAAAGCAAATGGAAATGTGTCATACTTAGTGCCCAAAAGGATTATTATTTTCAAAGTTTATATGCGTAGGGTATAAAATCCCGTGACCATTTTCATGTGCATTCCTCTGATATTAGATGGTTAATAAGTTTGAAATTTTCTCACTATTGAGTGAACATAATTCCTCTTCCACATCTTACACTACTTCCTCTTGATCTCCATAAGAACTGCAAGCGTCCCTTCTCTGTAAATAAAAATCCATAGGGCTGTAAGTTTTATCATTAAGATCTAGATATTCAATGGATTCATCACAACATACACTACTCATATCATATGAGATTGAACTGTCAAAAGAATATTCATAATCTAATACAAATCCTTCTATATTTTTATCCTTGATAACATCCAGATTGTCATAACAACTATTCTCACTTATACCCATTTCAAACTTTTAAAATGGACTTTCAATGAAATTAATGAGCTAAAGATAAAAAATTGGGCCCTTCAAAGTAAATTGGAAGAGTTGGGAACCAACATAGCTGCGATTGAAAAGAAAGATGAGGAATGAAGAGATTACAGTCTCAACAAAGACATTCAATACCAAGTTGACAAGAACAGAAATACTGAAACAAAGGTTGAGAAAATGAAAAATACCATCAAAACCATCGCAGAGCAAAACAATCGAATGGCTAGACACAACGCCATAATAATTAATGTAATGACTGAGAAGTTAGACAGAGCCCAACAGGGGTCTCTAGTGGTGGATCTAGAGGAAACCAATGATAAAAGCCAGGAGACGGATGTCGACATCTCAAAGAGAACTAGGGCCAACCTAAAGAGAAAGGCTCCCCCCACTCCGAAGATGATTCAAATTTTTAAGGAGTTCATGACATGCAGAACTTGGAGGCAGAGACAGAGTCTATCCTTAAGACTCTGGGTTAATTGTGGTCATATTTTTTGTTGTTTGCTTTGCTGGTTCTTTTTGCTTGACCTTTCTGGTCTATTACGGTTGGCTGCGGCATTTTTTGGTCTTTTCCTTTTGTGCAGCTGGTGTTTCTTGTTGGACTTTTATTTTCCTTTCTTTATTTTGTAAACTTTGTGGTTCCGAGTCCCTAAAAGCCCGTTTTACCCTTTATCAAAAACTATTCTCACTTATATACCCATCCTCTATGGATTGATTACAATCATTATCTTCTTCATTGTGGTAGGGAACATTGTCTCCTTTTGTTTCAACTTCTAATTTTTCAGTGCTATGACAATGCATACATGGATGCACCTCCAAATTATTTGACTCATTGCTGATGTATTGTTTACCCTTTTCATCATCACAACAACACTCAATCATCAAGGAATGACAACTTAGATGCCCTATCAACATAGTCATCTACTTCAGAAGTTGATATATCATCCTAATTATATGAAAATGCTTTATCTTCATTATAGCATGGATTTGAGAACACATGAAAATATTTTTTTGGCACATATTGGAAAAAATTCATTTGATATTCTTCTGTTATTTGATCATACACGGGGTTTGAAAACAATTTCAAACCATTTTCAGGTGTGCATATTTCTTCTTCACTAATTGTGTCATCATGGTACTTAGTTGTGAATAGATGCATCATTTGTTCACTGCCAAGTGGATTTGCTTCTTCAATTACTTCATTGATGATGCATTCCTCAGGCATTGTGTCCTCAAAAACATCTTCAATATTACAATCCTCCTCCAAGGTGAAGAGTTGGCTTTCCACAAGTTCATCTTAATTAAAATTTGAAACATTATCATTGAAAATTTCACCTACACATGTTTCCTTTATTGTCAACATTGTTTGATTAGTTTCTAAATATTCATCAATGATATTACCATTAGATTCACCATTGCATGTCCGTATACCTAATCTTATCTATAATACCAATCAATGTATCTACTTGGTCAAAATTAACTAGATTTAATGACTCAGGCCAATAAATTGAATTAGGCTCATATATATTCTCATGAACTCCTTAATATTTAAGACAGACTTATCAGGCACAAAATTAATAGGTATTTGCACATAAATATTCCAAAAAATGCATCTAAGGGGGATGGGAAATATTATGGTTTCATGATGGAATCTTGAGTTTTCTTGAATATGTGAATACTCATCTTCCTCCTGAAACTATTGATTTTGATATACGTTCTCAAGAGAATTCATATTTTCCTAAATATGGATAGCCGGGTCAACATGTACAATTTTTTGATAATGAATATGGGGTTGACTATGGTGTACAAGGTATTGAGGTGGGTGGGCTGGGACAATAGGGGCATTTACTCATTGAAGATTGCTCTCACCCTGTAATGTATATTGCACATTTGCATGTCATTTCTTTGTTTGTTGGAATAGGCTGAGGCCCTAAAGCTTGTGTATAATTTTCATAATTGTCATCAAACTGACTTAGGAACAACCTTTTGAAATCTTCCCATGAAGATATTCTTTGCATGGGTAAGCTTTTACACCATTCTCTTGCATTATCCCTCAATTATCTTACAAATAATTTCATAATGACATCTTCTGGATAAATCTGAAAGTCCTTAATAAACTCATAAAATAGTTGTACATGGCTATGAACTGATTCATATTCCTCTCCATGAAATATAGGCACATGATTTCTAAGATCAACGTGATAAGGATTTGGGTAGCCTTGGTTATTATTGAAGTTAAATGGTTTATAAATGTCTTAATAAAACCCTTTTATTTGTGGACATGGTTGACATTTCCCACTATTTGGATGAGGGAATTGATATTGATAATTCCCAACACACTGATTGTATTCATGATAGCTCACTATTCTTTGACCAGGAGGGATAGGATAGGCATCTATTTGATTTGGGGCTTGTGGTGTAAAAATGTCTTGTTGTGAGTGATGTGCACCACTTCTATTGCCAAGATTATCAATTGTACCATAATGTGTATAGGGTAAAGTAGAATTGCTATACATACTTCAGCCTTTGACCTTTATTTCTAATTGATAATTTTGTAGTTTCAAGATGTCTTTTGCATTTTTCATCACATTTTTTTTAATAGTCGCCACCTCTTTTCAAAAGAGGAATGAATTTTATCTTCTAGGTTTGTTCTTCTAGCAGAGTCACTTACAACTTTTGATTTTTGATTTTCTTCAAATTTTTTAATTTATGAATCTCTCTTCAATGATTCTTTAAGATCGTCTTCAACCAGATATAACTGAGTTAGTCTCCAGTAGAGTCGCCAATTTGTTGGTTCCCAAAATTGCAGATTATAAACCCTAAGAGGATGCCAAGCTCTATGGTTAGGTTTGCAATGTTTTGGCCAACAAATGGAGTTAACCAATATGGTCTAGAACTCCATGCACTTTAGGCTCTGCTAGACCTAGGTGGGTGTGCCTTAATAAATAAGCAGATTTAAAGGGTGTGTGTTCTTTCTAACATGGGAAATCTATCCACAATGGCATGTAAAGGTGAAATAGATGCAAAGCTAACAACTAATCCTATGTCAAATATTTGAAAGTTAAATGTGTGAATAAGGTTTGTATAGAGTATCATTTTGAAATGGGTGTGATAAATGCCTATTCATGTTGGGAAAATGGAGTCAAGATGTGTATGATATGTGGATCCTCTTTCTTGGCTTAACTCTAATTGTTTGGGACTTGAATTTTTACACTTTGTATAAACATGCAAGTTTGTCAGTTGTTGGGCTCTTCTTACAAATCTTAGTGATATCTCCCTAAGATACTGTGATGTTTGAAAGGCTTTTAATTCTTGATTGAAGGAAACTAGTTAAGATAATTAGTTTAAAAGGACTTTAATTCTAGGCAGAAACCTCTTAAAAAGAATCTCTTAAAAGGATTTTAATTCTCTTCTCATAGAAACCAATCAAGGAAATCACAGAGGCAACAAATGTATCTTGACAAGTTAAATATATATTTGATACATTTAATTTAAATAACAGAAAAAGAGCACTCCAGAGATAGCCAAATAACATGTATGAATTAATATTGACAGAATAGTTGAACACCAAAAATTGGACCACCAATTCAAAATTTCTCCTGCATTATATTGCTTCAAAAGATAACGCGGTACATATCATGTCTTTTATGTTGTCATATATTCTATCTACTATCTAATATCTAATTCCTAATGATTTATTTTCTTTTAGTTTTATCTGTCATATATACATTGTGTATTTCAAGGGGTTATGATCCTTCATCCATTTTGGTGCAGCCTTCTATATCTTGATTATCTTCACCAAAATAAAATATTAATTTAACTTCTTTGTCTTTGCATCCTCGTAAAACATAAAGTATTTTGCAGTACTTTAATTTTAACTCTTTTTCCGACAATTGTTCTTTCACCCAAGATATATTATTCAATAAAATAATTACACACTCTATCCTTTTAAATGGTAAAACAAAATATTTTACTTCTCAATGAAAATATTTTATAGTTGCACCTTACATTATTTTATCTCCCAAAATAATATCACGCTTTGGCCTTGATTATTTAAATAAGTCTTTATCTGGAATTTTACCCCGCATCCAAATAATAATTTTTCATAGTCTTTACGGGGAAACAAATTTGATAATGCGGGTAAAACATAAATTTCCCGCCACATTGTATGCAAGAAAACTTCATTCATGTTTTACCATAATCAGAGGATCGAAGGGACTTATCTCAATGTCCTTTGATATTTACATCTCACCCCGATGAACGCCTCACATTTTCATTATATCGCAGGGACTAAAAATACATCACTCTGATATGCCACAGTCACTTTGATGATATTTATTGCTTTATCGTGGCTTCGAAAGGACTTCAAACTTGCTTCGATATTTGTTTTCTCCCCGATGAAATTTTTCCACATCACAGTATGGTCGTTAGGGTTTAGTGGCTGTCCTTTGCGATTTGTACATCTGAAACTTCAAATTCTTCCAAGCCAACAATAAAAATTGTTACCTACCATCCTCCCAAAATAGCAGCCTCGCCGAAGCTCTTGTTTTACCCTATTTCACTTTAGGTTTATGTTTATTTTGAGATAGAAGCCGTAGAAGAATTGGTCGCACTTGAATTAGACATAGATGATAGGAAACACACTTTTGACATTGATTTCTCAGAAGAGAATACCCAAAGGCCAGAGCATTTGTGAAGATGCCAGCTTCCCTGCACCATCAACATCGATGTGTCCAAGTTGCCTTAATACTCTTAAGTGGTCTTTTAATTTTCCCCTATTTTATGAAGCTAAGACTCACGCACCCTCAAACGATTGTACTGGTTCTTATCCCATTCAGGTTTTGCATTGTATGACATAGCAAGTTTTTTGCTTACCCCCTTCTACTTCCTTTGCAATCTTTACAAAATCAGGATCAGCGATACACATATCCTTGATAGGATGAAGCTTTGGTAGACTTTTTGAAAATCATTTCTCTAGCTCTCGCACCACCATAAGGACATTTTTTCTAAGGCGTGGGAAGTGTGTGAAACTCCAAGATGGTAAAGCATTAATGATTATGAAATTCTCTATTTCTGCATTATCCCTTTTAGAAAATAGTGTAGGAGGTGGGCAGAGGAAAAAATATATAAAACTTTTAATTGCATTGCCTGTCTAAAACGTTTACATCTACCTCCTTTTATAGAGGTCTCAAGAGTATCCAGCAGTCTCTAGAATTGTCCTCACGTTTCTTTCTAGTCTCTTATCACCGACATTCTAGATGGAGTCTTTAATGAGGATGGTGGAGAAGGTGGAAGCTGGTAGAAATTACCAGAACATCTAGAACATTCTAACACTCCCCCCTAATTTCTACCAAAATTTACAATGCCCAAAATAAATATTACATCGTCTTTCATCGTCTGAGCTTTAGCTCATTCATCAACACAAACACTATTTCATTTTATCTGTTGCTTTTCACTACTTTCTTCAGCTCTATAGAGCTGGGCTAGACTCATAGACTTCGACTGAAATATGCTCTGATCCATAGATCCATACACTTCCTTGATGCCAATTCGATGATGTTTCAAACTGCCAATTCCTTATGTGATGCCCACATTTTTCAAAACCTCTTAAAAGCTTTCATCTATCACAAATGGTGACAGGATCTCCTCTTAACATAGCTCTTGACATCTGTCACAAATGGTGATGGGATAACCTCCAAAATCTTGCTTGACGTCTATCACAAATGGCGATAGGATCCCCAGACGATCTCCTTATCTTCTCAATCTTTGACATTCCACATTGCCTTCAATCTGTCAGGGGTGGATGCCACGGTCTCCTTCCAAACAATGGTGGGCATTTTCAACCATTGAACCCTAGTTCTGATTTGAAATCAGCGACTTCCTCAACTTTTCCTGTGACTTCTTCAACAGCTGCTGCTTCAAATTTGTATAAAACAACGATGCCATTGTGTTGATTAAAATAGCAAACCCTTCTAGTTGGCACTTCCACAATTTCTAATTCCTGTGATTCCCTTTGCTAAGGGACTGCAGCTCCTTCAGACTGTGATCTCCAACACACAATGACCAACAACTTTGGATGGAGGATGCGTACAAACTACTCTTTGCTCTGCGATGATACATCAGCAATTACTTCAAGCATAAACTATACTTTATGCCCTTGAAAACAGAGAATTTCCTTGTCTTCTTCACATAGTGTGCAACAGTCAATCTCCTTCAAATAGGTCAATGATTCCACCTCTCCTTTCACAATATTCCTTTTATAATCTTGTAGCCTTCTACGTTGACTCTAGGTTGGACGACAACTTTGTGATCTCCTTTTACAGCTACAGCTTCCTCCTTATGCAAAAATTTGTTCTCTTCCTTCAACTACAACAATACAGTCTCCAGACGAATAGCAGGGACTATTTCTTCAAACTAGCTTCCTACCACCATGTCTGCAATAACATATTCTTCTGTTGATGACTCCATCTCTTGACAATAGCTTCCACTTCCGCAGTCTCCCTAGATCGTTCTGCTATATACTTGACTAGATTCTTCTGGCTCTCTAGGCTCCCACCATCGGCTTTGATACCACTTGTAGGAGGTGGGTAGAGGCAAAAATATATAAAAAATTTAATTACATTGCCTATCTAAAACATTTACATCTACCTCCTTTTATAGAGGTCTCAGGAGTATCCAGCAGTCTCTAGAATTTTCCTCATGTTTCTTTCTAGTCTCTTATCACCGACATTCTAGATGGAGTCTTTAATGAGGACGGTGGAGAAGGTGGAAGCTAGTAGAAATTACCAGAACATCTAGAACATTCTAACAAATGGATCTTTGTCACCATATGCTTTTCTACACTTCATACATGACTATGAGGGCATATTCAACTACAACATTTGATAAGAATACACTTTAATTAAGCTTTGATACACTCTCATAGCCCATTTCATCTGGCAGACTATGGGTTTCTCTTTACACTTGTTTAATGCATATGTTTGAAGGTTTCTAAATCCTTTTGAACAAGTCAATTTTATGTGCATCTCCTTTTATAGCTGCGTGGACTGCCTTCACCCTACACCTTCTATTTGATTAAAATGTTCTAAAGGATTTTCAATAAATTATTTGGCACATACCCCTTAATCATTACAGTCCAAGAGACTAAATCTTTAGAGGCATTTTGTCAAACAATTCACGTCTTAACTTGCTTTCACATTTTGCATAAGAGTCTACCCAAGTATTTCCAACTATAATGTCTCACAAACAATCTTTTGTTGAGCTCTGACACTTCTATTTTTGGCTCGGATGGAGAAGATTCTGGAAAAGTTTGCAATATTTGGTATTACACATGCCAACTATATCTTCTTCTAGTTAGTTCTATAATGCCACAATAGTCAAAACTTAACAGTTATAAGAGCATGACTGATGCTTAAAACCTTCTCCCCATAATAAGGTGGCCTTTAGAATCTTAATCCAAATGTGTTCCATGTTTGAACTATCATGAAGAATATGTTTGAGCTCATGCCAAGGAAGTCAATAATCTTTCCCAAATAAGCTTTAAAAATCTGATTTGCATGTGCCTATATCATCTTTGTTATGTTGTCAATGCCTTAAGATCTCTAGCATTTTTTTGAAAAATGTACCACTCCCATTTTCTTGTAATTTTGGTTTGTAATAGTGATACTCATGCATTTTCTATCATCAATATTTAAACTGCAATATGGACACAATTCCAACTACTTAGAATTACAGTATGAACACTATGTGGTATATGACTTGGTATTTTATTTTTGGTTATTATCATCCATGCTATGATGTATATCAACATGCATCATTATCTTTGAAAATAAAAAACCTTGATGCCCTTTGGTTATTGTAACATCTTTTAGATCTCCAAATTCGCTTTCACTAGAATGGGAACACGGTCTAAGAGCTTTGCAAACCCCATCTTCTCTTCTTCTCTTACTATCACATATTTAAACTCTTCACTTAATGAAAACAATCGGCATAGGTTAGTATCATCCCTAAGTAGCCATTGCAATAATTGGCTATTCATCCTAGATTAGTAACTTGAAAATATCCATCTTGTCTGATCATATTTCACCAAATTATTTTTTTCCAAGATAGTTGTAGCCGAATGTATCATATTTTCCCTTCTCTTCTAAGGTACTGTCTTTCTGTAAAGCATCAATAGATAGACCATATAGAACTGGGTTTTCATAGTATGTAAAGATAAGTGTATCCCAACCATGTGCATGTCTCCCTTGCATTTTGTACCTAGAGAAAATTTTACAAATTGGATTTCAATTGGCAATCGCTGCTTCATAATAGATAATATTGCAGCTCATTGTGATCAAAATATGTCAAGCAACTTCCAAACTCACCTTGAAAAATTGATCAAACATTCTCCTGGAGGGAAGAAAATGCTTTGACATGCTGACTAATGATATGAGAGCATGATCTCCAAACGGATTTGTACGAAGCCATATAGGTTGTAAGATATCAATGCCCAATGTTGCTTACTCAACCTTTTATGAAACTACACTTGTCGAAAGTCATCTGGAATCCATCAACTTGCTACTTTGAAAAATTATCAAATCTTTTCCTCAGAAACTGCCGCATGGGGGATTAGTTCATTTAGGTCAAATGAACACATGTGCAAAAAAATTTTAACCAATTTACTTCACCAAATATTAGAGGTCAAAAGCGACCTTTCAAAAACTTTCTGGAAATTCAATCATCAAAACTATGCAATTTTTTTTTTGGTTTTGGCTTTGAAAAATTATCAAATCAAATGTTGGGATCTTGAAAATGGACATGGGAACACAATAAGATGGGGAGAATATGAAACACCAATTGGTTTATCATGAAAATTTTCTAGTTGATAAATATTGGCCTCCAAAGTTGTTAACCCTGGCAGATTTCATATTGTGCAAGCAACAAAATGTTGCAAGAATAGAGAAAGGAATGAAGGTGTTGTCATTGATGTCAACTAGTCAACTGGTTATCTACTAGTTGGTGTTGGTTGTATATGTTGAGGATATTGAGAAAATTATATTAAAGGAAGATTATAGGTATTATGTTGTTACTCCAGTATTTTCCCCTATGTTCATGTGGTTCAGATATGATGGTCATGGTTGTTGAAAGTTGTTATATCCAAATGTTTGGCTATTGGTTAGTTGTGAAGTTCTAGTTGTGTCCACCAGTTATGAACTATGTTTCTCTGTGTTCTAGTTGAAGTTTAGGAGAAAATTTGTTGGTCTATATTTCTCTTTGATGAAGTCTTTTGACTTGCGGTTCTAGAGTTAAGATGTTTTGATTGCATTGAAGATATCTTTGGTTTCTTGAAGTTTCAAGCTTAATTGTTCTATGTGTTTTACACTGGTTTGACTAACCATATGTTAAGCACTATCTTTGAAGTTAATAAAGCATATTGAATCTATTTTTGGGTCTTTGTGAAGTGTGTGTTTGGCTTGCCCTCATTCTATTTCCACCCTAGGATGTTTGATGCTGACCTAATTTGAATTTGAAGTTTGGTGGTCGACTTTGTATCTGTTTGAAGGTTGGCGATAGTATAAATACAAGATGAGCTAGTAATAAAATTCATACAAGATAAAAGAAGGAAGATAAGTGAAAGTGTAGATGTGACATTGATGCTATTCAGAAAGTGTGTGAGTTGTGTGTGGGAGATCAATGTGAAGCTTAATGTTGAGTTTTAGGATGCAGTGAGTAGAAGGAGAACTCTATCATTCATGCAAGTTGATCAAGTAATTGTGGTGGAATCCTTTGTTGCATTGAGATTTTAGTATATTTGTAGCAAGTCTTCTTTGTATTTTGTGTATCTCTGTGGTAATGAGCCCTCCAGGTTGAAGCCCTATGGATAGTGAGTCCGAACAGTGAGTCCTTGTTTCAGGTAGTGAGCCTTATCTCAGGCAGTGAGCCTTATTTCAGGCAATGAGACTTTTTGTAATCGGTTTTGATATTATCTATAGTGTGAGTTAATCCTCACTGTGGTTTTTCCCTTATTGGGTTTTCCACATAAATTTGGTGTTACTATGTTTATGTGTTGGATTTGAGTTTCTCCATTGGCATTTAATGACTAATAATTTAAGCAATTTTAAGTATTAGTTCTAGTGATTGAATTAAAGGTTAAAATCTGTAACAACGGATTCGCCCGCCTCTGATTTTTCCTATTCAACAATTGGTATCAGACCTTGGTTCCTTGGTGAAGAGCTTAACCACTTTAGGAAGGTCTTGGATGGCTGGTAAAATGGTCTTTGATTATCTGAGGTTTGATTGAACTAATTATAGTACCTGGAAAGTATTGATGGGAGAAATCTAGAGTATTGCAGATATGATGTGGAGAAAGCTTACAAGAATCCTTACACTCCTCCTACTAATGGTCCAAATATGCCTGTAGAGATCAGATCACATAAAGGAAATAATAAGGTGAAGTTCATCTTGAAGAATAGTCTAGTACATTTCGATTTGATTAAGGTTTAGAATTTGAAGACAACTAAGGAAGTCTGGGATGCTTTAAAAAGAGCACATGATGGTGATGAAAGAGTTAAAGAGGCAAAATTGTAGAATTTGAAAACATAGTTTGATCTTATACATATGTCTGAAGATGAAAATGTTAAAGCTTACATGTTTAGAGATTGGATGAGGTAGTGGCTGGAATTCAATCACTTGGCACTACTAGAGATGAAACTAGGATTGTAAAGAATATTCTCAAAACTCTTCCTAATGCTTATAGTGAGAAGGTGAGTGCTATTGAGTAGACTATAGATTGTAAGACTTATACTAAGGATCTGTTTTTAGGATTTTTGACATATTATGAAATGAGGAAGTCGAATATAAGAAATGGAGGCAAACCAGAGACTTCTTTTAAAGCTACAAAAGCTTAACCAAATGATGAAAATTTTGATGAAATAGAAGCTAAATTTGTAAGAAGAATGAGAAAAGGCTCTAGTAATTATGAAGGTAAGTCACCCTGTAAATGATTTAGTTGTGAAGAAATAGGCCATTATGCTACAAAGTGTCAAGAAAGAGATAAAAGGAATAAACAAAGATATGAGAAGGAAAAGAAAGGAAAGAAAATTAACAGAGCTTACTATGTAAATGAGAATGCTAGTATTTTAGATGAATATTTAGAATATGAAGATCTAGATGACAATGAATGATTGTTCTTGGCGATTATGGATGAACGTAATTTTACTAATTCATAAAAATTGGTAAAGGAAAATCCTCTGAAGAAGGAGAAGGAGAAAAATGAAGGTATGGTTATCTCTACCCTACATGCTAAAAAAGAAAAGAATTTTTTGGGTAGTTGATGGTGGTTGCTTACATCATATGACTGGTGATAATAGTAAGTTTTTTAAGCTTGAGAAATATGATGGAGGCTTGGTTATGTTTGGAGATGATATCGGTGCTAAAATCTGTGGGATAGGTTCAGTAAGTTTTGATGGAAAGCATCATACTGATGATCTTTACTATGTTAAGGGTTTAAGTTATAATTTGTTGAGCATTGGTCAGATGTGCAGAAGAGGATATGATCTTGTGTTTAAGAATGAGAAATGTGAGATCTAGAAAGGATCCAAACAATTGATTGGTATAGGAAAGAAATCTGAAGGGAATATTTATCAACTTAAGGGTGTTGATGGATGATGCTTTATGACTTAGATAAATGACAATTGGTTATGGCATAGGAGAAAGTGACATGAATTTTGATAACTTGGAAAGGATTATTGTTGTTAAGCCTATGCAAGATTTATCAAGAATTGCAAATCCTATTAATGCTATTTGCAGGAATTTTCAGTTTGGGAAGCAAGCAAGAAATCATTACAGGTCAAGGGAACAATCTACTACTAGACTATTAGCATCATTTTTTTGGATTAGATTGTGTAATTTTTTTTGCATCAACGTTTTAGATCACACTCTGTGATCCATCATTAGGATGAAGAGCTAAACGAAAATATGGATAGTTGTAGACCAAGATAGACTTAAAAAGAAGAAGGGAGAAAGAGAAGGTTGCACATAAGACGAGGAAGACAAGACCCACAAAATGAATATACAATAGAGAAAGGAAGAAAGAACTAAAAAAGTTTGGAGGAAAAAAAAAACCTATAAAAAAAAACAACTAAGGAAAAAATGAAAAAGGGAATAGGGAAAAACAGAAAATTAAGACACAGATAACTTAGGAGGACGAAAAAATAAAAGAGGATAAAAATCACAAAAAAGAAAAACAGACAAAAGGAGAAGAAAAAGAAGAGGAGAAAGATAGTAATACTTGAAAAATAAAAAACAAAGAGAAAGACTAAAACATAAAGGAGACTAAATTAAATGAAAAATAAAATAAGAATAACACCAAAACCAAATAAAAAGCTAAAATTTAAGATAATAAGAAAAAGAATAGAAGAAATACTTTAACACATGAAAAATAACCAACAAAGAGAAAGACTAAAACATAAAGGAGACTAAATTAAATGAAAAAGAAAATAGAGAATAATACCAAATCAAATAAAAGGCTAAAATATAGGATAAAAAGAAAAAGATAATTGGAAAAAGAAGGAAATACAAAAAAAACACACACAAATCTATATATGCAAAAATACATAAGAACAAAACCACACACAAACACATAAACATAAATACATATAGTAGAAGAAAATTCAATATTCAAACAAAAAATCAAACAAACCACAAAAATGAAAAAATTATAAAGAGAAGGAAATTGGAAAAGGAAAAAAGATGAAAAAACACACAAATATATAACACTATATAAGAAATGAATTCATAATTTTTATTTATATATATATATATATGGTAAAAAATTTAACAAGAAAGAAAATAAATAAATATAAAAATGAAGAAAAATAAGAATATATATATGATCAAATACAAAAACACACCAAAAATTACAAACCAGGCAATCAAATTCGAGAAATAGAAAGAAAAAAAAAAGTGGGGGAAGGAGAGAAAGACCCAAGGGAAAAAGGAGTGAGGGAAGGAAAACAAGGAAGGAGAAGCCAAGTAGAAACCAACCAACAACACCCAAAGAAAGAACGTAACCCAACGAGCTACCGAGTTAAAAGAAATGGAGAAGAGAGTGAGAAATGAGGAAGAGGGGAAGGAGAGGACAAAAAGGGGAAGAGGGAAGCTAAAGAGAGGAAGGAAGATGGCAGGATCTTAGTTTGGCTAACAATGGATGCCAAGATTGAATTAACTTCCACTATTCATCACGATTAAGATTCAAAGGGTGATTGTTGATTTTGATGGCTTCCTTTAGCTTCCTTTTGAAGAATTTTTCCTCTTTGCATAAGATTTGCATGTTTTCCAAGAAAATATGGTGTTTGGTAGAAGAAAAGTGGTCAACAAGAGTATATTTGATAACTCATTCATGTCTGATGTTAACACTATGTTCTTTGATTCTAGTGCTAAACGAGCGTCTTGTTTCACCTATATAAGGTGTGTCACATGAACAAACAATCTTGTAGACTCTAGAGTCAATAAGGGTGTCCTTAGGGTCCTTGAGAGAGGGGATTCAATTTTTAAGAGGAGCAAAGGGTTTGAAAGCACAACAGAGACCTTTCTTGAGAAGGATTTTAGAGATTTTATGGGATAGTCCATCGATATAACAGAGGGTAACCATAGGACGATTGGAGAAAGGATTGGGTTTAAAGGAGTTAAGACTTTCCTTTGCTTGGTTAAAGGCTCTAGAAATTTTCTTACTAGAGTACCCATTTAGATTGAAGACATGACAAAGAGAGTTTAACTCAAGGATTAAGTGATCTTCATCACAAATTTGGAAAGCTCTAAAGGCAAGGGTTTTGATGACACCAAATTTTTGGCTGGGGTGATGATGAGAAGATGAGTGGAGATAAAGATCAGTATGTGTAGCCTTGTGGAACACACGCCTACCAAGGGAACCATCAAGCTTTCATTACTCTCTAACCTTTTATCTAGGATAATTAGACAAAATGGTTGGAAAAAATTCAAGCCATTTCATCCAATTTATCCAGGACAAAAGGTTATAGAATAGTGACTTCTTAGTGAGCTTTGATGTTGTCCCCCTTTTCACTAAGCTGTACATCCCCGAATCCATTGAAATTGTTAGGTGCAAGTCTAATGATGAGGTGGATTCTCTGGTCAAATTTGGCTTAAGGTCTACCTTTTCTCTTTCCAAGGTGTCATCTATGAGAAAGTTGATAGTGTCACGATGGGCTCTCTTCTCTCTCCAGTCATTGCTAACCTTTTCATAGAGCACTTCTAAGAGTTAGCTCTTCACTCCTTTCCTCTCAAGCCAAAGTGGTGGAAACTCTATGTAGATGATACTAATGTTTGTTGGCCACACGGCTTGGAAAAGTTAGAGGAATTCCACTCCCATCTCAACAACTTGTTCCTTTCATTTCCTTCACCAAGGAAATTGAATCTAACCAACAACTTCCTTTCCTTGGAATTTTGCTTCTAAAAAAGCTTGATGGCTCCCTTGGTAGATGTGTGTTCCGCAAGGCTACACATACTGATCTCTATCTCCACTCATCTTATCATCATCACCCCAGCCAAAAATGTGGTGTCCTCAAAAACCTTGCCTTTCGAGCTTTCCAAATTTGTGATGAAGATCACTTAATCCTTGATTTAAACTATCTTCGTCATGTCTTCAATTTGAATGGATACTCCAGTAATAAAATTTCTAGATCCTTCAACCAAGCAAAGACAAGTCTTCACTCCTTTAAACGCAACCCTTTCTCCAATCCTCCTGTGGCTACCCTCCCTTATATTGATGGAATATCCCATAAAATCTCTAAAAGCCTTCTAAAAAAGGTCTTCGTTGTGCTTTCAAACCCTTTGCTCCTCTTAAAAATTAAATCCTCTCTTTTAAGGACTCTAAGGACACCCTTCTTGACACTAGAGTCTACAAGATTGTTTGTTCATGTGGCACACCTTATATAGGTGAAACAGGTCACTCATTTAGCACTAGAATCAAAGAACATAGTGCTGACATCAAATATGAACCAATTATCAAATTTTCTCTTGCGAACCACTCTTCTTCTACCAAACACCATATTTTCTTGGAAAACACGTAAATCTTGTGCAAAGAGGACAACTTCTTCAAAAGGAAGCTAAAAGAAGCCATCGAAATCAATAATCACCCTTCAAATCTTAATGAAGATGAAGGGTGGAATTTAAGTCAATCTTGGCATGACTTGTTAGCCAAACTAAGATCCTGCCATCTTCCTTCCTCTCTTTAGCTTCCCTCTTCCCATTTTTGTCCTCTCCTTCCCCTCTTCCTCATTTCTCACTCTCTTCTCCTTTGCTTTTAACTCAGTAGCTTGTTGGGTCACGTTCTTTCTTTGGGTGCTGTTGGTTGGTTTCTGCCTGGCTCCTCCTCCCTTGTTTTCCTTCCCTCCCTCCTTTTTCCCTTGGGTCTACTCTCCTTCCCTTTGTTTTGTTTTTCTTTCTATTTCTTGCATTTGATTGCTTAGTTTGTAATTTTTGGTGTGTTTTTTATTTGATCATATATATATACTTATTTTTCTTCATTTTTATATTTATTTATTTTCTTTTTTCTTGTTAGAATTTTTTACCATATATATATATATATATATAATTATTTTTTTATTAATTCATTTCTTATATAGTTTTGTATATTTATGCATTTTTTCATCTTTTTTCCTTTTCCAATTTCCTTCTCTTCATAATTTTCTCATTTTTGTAGTTTGTATGATTTGTTGTTTGAATTTTTATATTAGAATTTTCTTCTAGTATATGTATTTATGTTTTTATATTAGCATTTTTGTTTAGTGTTTGTGTGTGGTTTTGTTCTTATGTTTTTTTGTATATATAGATTTGTCTATATGTGTGTTTTTGTATTTCTGTCTTTTTCCAATTATCTTGATCTTTTTATCCTATATTTTATCCTTTTATTTGATTTGGTATTATTCTTTATGTTCTTTTTCGTTTAATTTAGTCTCCTTTATGTTTTAGTCTTTCTCTTTGTTGGTTATTTTTCATATGTTAAAGTCTTTCTTCTCTTCTATTTCTTATTATGGGTATGTGCAGGATCATGATGGGACAAAAAGTGGCGATATGATGTGTATATGTAGGGTATGTGGCTAACGATTTTTTTAATCCAAAATTGATGAAATGAAAAGGGTTTTTAAAGGAGATTCTCAGCTTTCCACGAATATAAATTATGCTATATACTTTGAATTTGATAAATAATTATTATTCATTTTCTATTTGAATTATGACTAAAGTCCTCATTGATATGTTGATTGTAAAACATCTATAGCTTTCAAATGGTATCACATTTTTTGAATCTGAAACATGTGTCACATTCTATGTTTTACATACTATAGGATTTAAAAGAAGAAAATTAAATTTCATGAATTTTTTACCAAGTTAAGGTGGTTAGACATACAAGTTTTTTATTTTTTTTAAAGTTATAATAAAAAATTCATAATTAATTATTTACTTGGAAATAAATTACAAAAAAAATATGCATCACATCCGAACATGAGCCCTCTACTTATATCTAAATCTTATAAAAAAATATTATCATTTTATTGTGTTTAGGGTGGTCAGATAAACACTTCCTGTAATTTAAGTACCACTGCATTGAAATTTCAATTTTTTGCCAAATAGATTTATTTATTTTTAAATAAACCTAGTAGTTTAGAAACTACATTCAATTTGCTATAGATTCTATTCTTACATAATTTTGAAATAATATAGATAACTTATTCAAATTTTTACGTCAAGTTGCCTAACTCTGATTTTTCTAAATTTTTTGCCACTTAAGGGCCTATTTTTTCCATGATGATCCTACACATACCCTTATCTTATATTTTATCTTTTTATTTATTTTTGGTGTTATTCTTATTTTATTTTTCATTTAATTTAGTCTCCTTTATGTTTTAGTCTTTCTCTTTGTTTGTTATTTTTCAAGTATTAATGTCTTTCTCCTCTTCTTTTTCTTCTCATTTTGTCTTGTCTTGCTTTTTTGTGCTTTTTATCCTCTCTTATTTTTTGGTCCTCCTAAGTTGTTTGTCTTAATTTTCTTCTTTTTTCTATTCCCCATTTCATTTTTTCCTCAATTGGTTTTATTTTATAGGTTTTTTTTCTCCAAATTTTTTTAGTTCTTTCTTTTTTTCTCTATTGTATAGTCATTTTGTGGGTCTTGTTTTCCTCGTCTTCTATGCAACCTTCTCTTTCTCCCCTTTTTTTTTTAAGTCTGTCTTGGTCTACAACTATGCATCTTTTCCTTCAGCTCTTAATCCTAATGATGCATCACAAAGTGTGATCTGAGACATTGATGCAAAAATTTTACGTAATCTAATCCAAAAAATTGATGCTAATAATCAATATGGATTGTGGAATCTTGATATCTCTTACTATTGGACTATTGGATTTAGTTCATACAAATCTATGTGGTCCTATGAGAGTGAGAAGTCTACTTGGTGAAAGGTACTTTATGCTTTTAATTGATGATTATTCTAGATATACATGGTTTACATTTCTTAGAGAGAAATCAGATGCATTAGATAGATTCAAGGCATTGAAGGATATGATTGAAAATGAAGTGAATTTGAAGATAAAATGCTTAAGGTCTTTTAGAGGTGGATAATTCACCTCCTATGAGTTCAATATGTTTTTTGAAGTGCATGGAATAAAGAGATAGCTATCTGCTCCAAGAACTCCTTAGTAGAATGGAGTTGTTGAAAGGAAAAATAGAACAATTCAAGAGGTTGTTAGGTCAATGATTATTGAAGTTGGATTAGTAGAAGTTTATTGGAAAGAAGCTATTCATACTATTGTTTATGTGTTTAGTTGAGTTCAAGCAAGAGAAAACAATACAAAGACTCCCTATAAACTATGGCATGGAAGAATTCCTATAGTTAAATATTTTAAGATATGCAGAAGAAAATGCTATATCAGAAAAGATGAGGAAACTTCAGGTAAGTTTGATACAAGAAGTGATGAAAGAATTTTTCTTGGATACTATGGTAAGAGCAAGGCATATAGATGTTTCAATAAAAGACTAAGGAAGATTGTAGAGAGCTTGAATGTGAAGGTAGATGAGACAATGAAGAACTCTATTAATGTTGATGGATATGTGTTTGTTGAACATGATTGTGCAAGAATAGAAGAAATTATGGAAGAACAAGATAAAGATGAGAAAAAGAAGAAAGATGAATATAATGAAAGTGAAGAAGATGCTCTAGTGATGACTCCTAGGAAACTGAAATTTATAGAGGAATTATTCAGAAAATTAGATTATTGGAGACAAGACAAAAGGTGTGTTAACTAGAAGTAAAGCTTCTACTAAAGTTAATTTATGTTTATTCTCTGAGATTGAGCCAAACAAAGTAAGTGAAGCCTATAAAGATGAACATTGGAAGGAAGTAATGAAAGAATAAATTTTTCAAATTAAGATGAATCAGACTTGGGAACTGGTCCCAAGACCAGGAGATAAAAATATCACTGGATCAAAATGAGTTTTCATAAATAAGTTAAATGAGAATGGAGAAGTTGTTAGAAATAGAGCGAGGTTTGTGTTTAAAGGCTACTCACAAGTAGAAGGCGGAGATTTTCAGGAGACTTTTTACCCAATAGAAACAATGGAAGCTATAAGGATGTTCTTGGAATTGGCTACTTGTAAAGACTTCAAAGTCTATCAGATGGATGTCAAGTCACCATTTTTGAATGGTGAGTTGTAAGAAGAAGTTTACATGGAACAATTAGAAGGATTTTAGTTAATAGATCAACCAGATATGGTGTGCAGATTGAAGAAATTTTTATATGGACTAAAGAAAGCTTCTAGAGCTTGGTATGCAAGGTTAGACAAGTATTTGATTCAACTGGGATTTAATAAAGGTATGACATACAATATTTTTTACTTTAAGATTGAGAATGTAAAAGTTTTGATTGTAGTTGCATATGTTGATGACATTATCTTTAGAGGAAATGAAAAGATGAGCAAGATGTTTGTAGAAGAGATGCAGAAATAATTTGAAATGTTATGTTTGGGAAGATGGATTTCTTTCTTAGGCTACAAATTAATCAAATAGAGAAAGGAATTTTTATAATTTCACAGTCTAAGTATGTAAGAGAGATGATGAAGAAATTTGGGATGGATGGTTCCAAATCGATAAGTACTCCTATGGTGATTGGTTGCAAATTGGGTAAAGATGTTGATTCACCTAGGGATGATCAGAACAAGTATAGATTTATGATTGGTGGATTATTGTATTTGACTCCTACTAGACTGGATATTATGCATGTGGTCTATCTTGTGGCTATATTTTAAGGAGATCCAAAGGAAACACATGTTGCTATAGTTAAAATAATATTTAGATATTTGAATGGCACTCTAGATTATGGATTGTGGTATCCTAGATATATTGAATTTACATTTAGTGCATATATAGATGCAAATTGGGCTAGATGTGTAGATGAAAGAAAGAGTACAAGTGGTGGTGCATTCTTTCTTAGATGTAGATTGGTGGCATGGTTGAGTAAGAAGCAAGATTTAGTCTCTTTCTCTACTATTGAAGCTGAGTATATTGTTGTTGCATCTTGTTGTACACAAGTTTTATGGGTGAAACAAACATTAAAAGATATCATAGTGTTATATGATGATTCCATTTCTATCTTCTGTGATAATACAAGTGCAATTAAAATTTATAAGAATCTTGTAATGCACTCGAGGACAAAGGATATATCTATTAGATATCATTTCTTGAGAGAGAAGGTCATGGAGAATGAAGTCAAGCATGAGTTTGTTCTGAAAAAGGATAATATTGCAGATATATTTATGAAGGCTCTTCCTAAACATACTTTTGAGTATTTCAGGGAGAAGTTAGGGGTTATTGCTCCTTTCATAAACTAAGATGCATTTGGAGATGCATCAATCTAGTGGATTCATGGTTCTATCTTTTTTGGAATGATGTTTTAGTGACTACCTCCCAAGGGGAGTAGGTAGCATTCAAGTGTTGTCATTTTGAGTATTTTTTTTTCATTTCATAGGAAGATTCAATTTTGGAATGATGTTTTAGCAACTACCTCTCAGGGGGAGCAGGTAGCTTTCAAGTGTTGTCATTCTGAGTATTTTTTTTTCATGTCAAAGGAAGAATCAATGAACATATCTTTTACCTTTGCAATTAATGTCAAAGGGGGAGAGATAGCATGTGAAAATGAGAAAAAGATAATGAAATAAAGCAGGTAATGAAGAAGATGATCTTCTGAGTGGGAGAAACAAAAAGAAAAATCTTGAGAAGTATATTTAGATCTGGTATGGTGTCTTTGATGTTTTTTCACATCATGTGTTTCCATCAATGAAAAAGGAGATTTTTGCAAGAATAGAGAAAGGAATGAAGGTGTTGTCATTGATGTCAACTAGTCAACTGGTTATCTACGAGTTGGTGTTGGCCTATATGTTGAGGATATTGAGAAAATTTTATTAAAGAAAGATTATAGGTATTTAATTGTTCCTTTGGAATTCACCCCTATGTTCATGTGGTTTAGATATGTTGGTCATGGTTGTTGATGGTTTTTATATCTAGATGTTTGGTTGTTGGTTCATTGTAAAGTTCAAGTTGTGCTCACCAGTTGTGAATTATGTTTCATTGTGTTCTGGTTGAAGTTCGAGAGAATTTTTTTGTTGTCCAGATTTATCTTTGATGAAGTCTTTTGACTTGCGGTTCTAGAGTTAAGATTTTTTTATTGCATTGAAGATATCTTTTATTTTTGGAAATTTCGAGCTTAATTTTTCTGTGTTTTACATTGGTTTGGTTGACCGTGTGTTAAGCACTATCCTTGAAGTTAATGAAGCATGTTAGATCTATTTTTTGGGTCCTAGTGAAGTGTGTTTTTGGGTCACCCTCATTCTAATTCCACCCTAGGATGTTTGGTGCTAACCTAATTTGAATTTGAAGTTGGATGGCCAACTTTGTATATTTTTCAAGGTTAGAGATAGTATAAATACATGATGAGCTAGTAATGAAAATCATACAAGAGAAAAGAATGAAGATAAGTGATAGAGTACATGTGACATTCATGTTATTCAGAAAGTGTTTGGGAGATCATTGCAAAGCTTAATGCCAAGTTTTTCAGATTTAGTGAGCAGAAGGAGAACTCTATGATTCATGCAAGTTGATCAAGTAGTTGTGGTGGAATCCTTTGTTGCATTGAGATTGTAGTCTCTCTGTATCAAGTATTCTTTTTCTTCTTTGTATCTCTATGGCAATGAGCCCTCTAGATTATAGCCCTATGGATAGTGAGTCTGAACAATGAGTCCTTATTTCAAGGAGTGAGCCTTATCTCAGGAAGTGAACCTTATTTTAGGCAGCGAGCCTTTTTGTAACTAGTTTTGATATTCTCTATAGTGTGAGTTAATCCTCATCATGGATTTTCCCTTATTGGGTTTTCCACGTAAATTTGGTTTTACTGTGTTCATGTGTTAGATTTGAGTTTTTGCATTGGCATATAATGATTAATCATTTAAGCAATTTTAAGTATTAGTTCTAGTGATTGAATTAAAGGTTGAAATTTGTGACAACCAATTCACCCCCCCTCTTAGTTGTCCTATTCAACAAAAAAATCTCTCATAACCCTCCAAATTGATGCTTCAAAACCTTATGAAATCTAATCATAGGAAGCTGAAATCAAGCATGCTCACTTACACATGGTAGATGAATGTGCTTGAAAAGTGATTTGGCATGAAACTAAACTGGATTCAATTTGTCATTTTGAAAAATAGGCTACTAGAACATATTGTACAAGTGCATTTCTGAGTGTTTCAATTAAATTTTTTTTATCATGGGAACCTCAAATTTTGGAAAAATCTGAAGGAAATTTTAGGATCTAACAGTGGCTTTGTCTAGGGATGTATGCCCCTTGGGAGCATAGGAAGAATTCAAATATTTGGAGAGTAGATTGAATTCCTTCCTTTGGGAAAGGTAGGTTACCTCTACCCCTAATTTGTGATGGTTTAAAAAATAAAACCATAGTTGATGACACAAGGCCACCCCAAAAGTAAGGCCTGAACTTACCTCTATCATATAGCTTGTTTTGATACGATGTTAACAAAATCCACCTAAAGATATTTATGCACTTTTCCTTATTATATCCACTGCTATTGGAAATTTTCAAAATAGCATTATCCCCAACATTTCCCATATTTACTTTAGCATTTTGTAATTCACAATTAGGTATAACCTAAAAATTTTCACCATCATGTGATAAATTTATGTCACATCTATGATATAAGAAAACTTCACTTCTAATGCAACATCCTCCATGATTATGGTCACTATCATGCATCATGAAATGATCTTGGATAGTTGAGTTGAAATTCCATCATCCAAATGCTTCACACATGAGTCTATGAAATCTGCCATATCAACATATTTTGAGACAACCTGATCTGAAAAATCTTCGATATTTTCCTTATCACTAATTATTAATGACATCAACTCTTGATCCATAAACTCTTCACTATGCACATTTGAACTAATTAATGTTGAACATGTGTTATTCATGATATGAAAATCAATGTCATTCTCAAATATCTCTAATTTTTATTTACATATCTCCTCTTGAACATGGATAGACATAGGCTCTTGATCAACTTCAAGAATTCCTTTATCATTGTGTACACCATGCTTGTGATCACATGAATTTTGTTAATCTTCATTAAGATCAACATCACAACAATGCTCAAAATCATTGGATAATGACATGATATATATGACAATTTCATCAACATACTTGTTTCCCTCACAAGCTGATGTAGCATTTTCTTGTTTATTTGTGGAAAAAAGAAAATGGACATATGTCATACTTAGTATCTGAATGGATATTATCACTATCGCAGTTTATGTGAGCAAGGCACAAAAGCTCATGACCATTTTCATGTACATGCCTTCAATATTCCATGGTTAATAAGTTTGAAATTCACTCACTCCTGAGTGATCATACTTCCTCTTCCACATCTTCCACTTCTTCTTCCCCTTGATATCCATAAGAGTTGCAAGCATCCCTTTGTAAATGAAAATCCACAGAGCTTTTATTTTTATCATTAAGATCCAGATCTATTCAATGGATTCATCACAACATACACTACTCATATCATATGTGATTGAACTATCAAAAGCATTGTCATAATCTCATACAGAGCCTTACATATTTTTATCCTTGTTAATACCCAGACTATTATAAAAACTAAGTTTTTATACCCATCCTCTATGGATTGATTACAACTATAATCTACTTCATTGTGGTAGGGCACACTATCTCCTTTTGTTTCAACTTCTAATTTGTCAGTGTTATGACAATGCATACATGGATGCACCTCCATATTATCTAACTCATTTATGATGTATTATTTACCCTTTTCATCATCACAACACTTAGGATCATCAAGGATTGACAAATCAGATGCGCTATTAGCATAGTCATTTTCTTCACAAGTTGATATATCATCCTAATTATTTGAAAATGCTTTATCTTTATTATATCATGGATTTGAGAACACATGAAAATCATGTTTTGGAACACCTTGGTAAAATTTCATTTGATCTTCTTCTGTTATTTGATCATACAATGGGTTTGCAAAAAAAATAGAACCATTTTTTAGGTGTGAATATTTCTTCTTCACTAATTGTGTCATCATGGTACACTAAATTGTCAATGGATGAGTCATTTAATCATTTCCAATTGGATTTGCTTCTTCACTTACTTCATTGTTGATGCATTCCTTAGGCATTATTTCCTCAACAACATATTCAATATTACAATCCTCCTCCTAGGTGAAGAGTTGGCTTTCCACAAGTTCGTCTTCATTAAAATCTAAAACACTATCATTGAAAATTTCACCTGCACATGTTTCCTTTATTGGCTACATTGTTTGATCAGTTTCTCCATATTCATTAATGATATCACCATTAGATTCACCATTGATAGCATCATTATTCCTGATCTTATCTATGATACCAATCAATTTATCTACTTGGTCAAAAGTAACTAGTTTTAATGACTCAGGCCAATAAATTGAATTAGACTAATAAATATTCTCATGAACTCCTCAATAAGCATAGAAATAAGAGCATAGTACATATTTGTACATAAATATTTTCCATTTTTCTGAATAGAGAGTGTCTAGAATCTCCTTCATGTCTCCTTATGAAAAAAAATGCATCTAATGGGGATGGAAAATAATCTCAAAGAAATTTCTCTATTGAAAGATATAGAGCCATAAATTTCAGTGGTATTTTGGGGTTTCGAAATGTTATTCCTAGTAAAGTTAGGGAACACTTTCCAAAATTCAATGGCAAGAAGTCAAAATTAGCATCTCATCATCTGCAAGAGTTTTCATATTTGATGGGAGATTATGAGATAGGTCATGAAGATGTTGTCATGAAGGTCTTTGTTCAATCTCTGAAGAACGATGCCAAAGATTGATTTTCATATTTGCTCGTGTTCTTTTTCTTCATGGAATGAGTTCATGGTAGCATTCATTGAATAATTTGGTGAAAGAATTAATCCAATTTTAGTGAGACAAAAACTTATGAACATCCAAAATGAAGAAGATGAACTACTCCCAGCTTTCAATATCAAATTTGCAAAGGCAATAAGGGATATTCCAGAAATTCTAAGAACAAATGATACAGTTTTTTTGGTTTTGTACTTAGGTGCATTTGAGGAAGAAATGAGCTATTTTCTAAGAGATAATGAGCCTACAACATTTACACTAGGCATATCAAATTGCCATGGATATTGAGAACAATCTAAAATATTCAATGATGAAAGGATATATGGCTGCAAGTGTTGTTTATCCTAGCACAACTCATGCAAATAGAATTCATGGATCAAACAATAGAAATGATTTTCAAGATGATTGTTCCTCTATTGTTACTATCATTCTATCATTACATGATACAAATCATAGTGAAATCCAAGTTGAACATCAAAAAAATTTAAGCAATGTTGGTTAGGTGTCTTTTGTATAAGAATTGTCTAACATGAAGAGGAACATGGGAGAATCACCATATGATTTGTTCTCAAGGTTTTTGGATGCCTTGTTGGAGGTAGCAAAAAATTTCAAACCTGAGGATTCAATGTGCATTGATATGTTTTGTGAAATCTATGAGTCAAGGAAGAGTACTTTTCCAAAGGAATTGAAGCCACATAGTTTTGACCAAGTACTTGATTAGATAAAGATTGTTGAAGGATAACAATGTAATTATGCACAAAATGTGATGTCTCAAAATAAAGATAACAACTGTCCTATTAAGAGAAATCAAAACATGATGCACATAATTGAAAATAATATATCAAAAAATTAAGACCCATCTTTTTTGGATGAGGATATTGATTGTAATTAGCTCACAAGCAGTAGGGATGAAGATGAAGATACATAGTCTGATGGCATAGGATTGTACAATCAACTTGATGAGCTAGAACATAGTTTCAATATTAATGAGTCTCCTTGTTGTAGTAACTATGGTGGCAATGATTATGGTCATTCATTGGTTGATTATGATTATCCTCATGAAGTATAGATAGAATCCTTTGATGCAAATAAGAAATATGTTGATAATGATGGGAACACATGTTTGTTTGAAAAGGAACAACTTTCTTCAAGATTCTGAAGAGTTTTTAGAATGTGGGTCAAAGATCTTAACTATTGATTATGTGAATGAAGTTGAAAATCTATTTTTATGCTCTTTTAGTGATTATAATGATTTTGAATATAATGATGATATGAAATATTTAGACCTTCATGCTAAGGAGGTAGATTTTTTTATGAAAACATTGAATGTACGACAAAACCCCTTATTTGATGAGCCTCCATCTTCATCAATTAATAAAAATGATGATCCTTATTGGTGTAGAGATAATGCACTCTTTGTTGAGAACTCTGATGATGCATCTAACACAGGATTAGAATGTGGCCTTAAGAAAACGAAGCAACACATTGATGAGATCCTTGAGGGTATTTCCTATGAATGTCTTACATTTGATACATATGTTGTAGGTAAGGTTGAATATAATGATATCGACTACTTGGAAGAGTATGAACACTTTCAAATTCTAGCTCAATTGGGAGGTATTTTGATGGAGCATGACAATAAGATAAAGAGCAAGGAATGTTATTTTTAGTATGAATATGTTTCATGTGATGATGAAAATTTTCAATTTATTCCTGGTTATACAACGCAGAATGAAACAGATTACATTAGCAATGGTATGCTCATAAAATTTGTGAGAGATGTTAGTGGTAATGTGTGTAATCATGCAAATGTTAGTGGTAATAACATATTTATGCTTGTAAGAAGAGGGCCATACTTGTTGTAGTGGTATGGCAGAGGTAAATGTGTGTTGAAGGAAATCAATTCCTTCAACTAGCTAGTGTTTGACAGAGGAAAACATTGGTTCTTCTTTCCATTTGGTGGCTTAGGGCCATCAAATAAGGTTTTTAAAAAATGAAATTAAAAGCACACGGTTGCCCATTGGTTGACACTCAATCTGCTCTACTAGAATATTATGTGATCTCACCCTGTTCATTGAGGAATAGATGTCCCTAGAAAGAGCCACTGATGGCACCTTCAAATTTTGCAAATTTAAAGTGCCTATATCTTTTCAATGTGCCGACAAAGTCTAGGCCTGCTTCTTGTCAAATATGCCCCAGAGGCCCTCTTTGTCGATTAATATTTCGAAACTATGATCTCATATTGAAAATTCCTTTGGTGGAGTGTTTTTTGGTAAATATGGTAGTGTACCTAGATTCAGTCTTGCACCTCCTAGATGCATTTTGATGGGTTAATTAATCCTTTTATGACTGCAACAAGGCCCAAATTCGTGTTGTGAAAAGTTTCCAATTTTCAAAGTCTAAGGGACACCCATTTCTCATTTTGGTCTAAAACATCTCCAGCTCCATTTTCATAAAAAATAGAGGTCATTAGATGCATTATTTTGATGTATTTAAATTGTGGTGAACATGTCCCAAGGGTTAGTTTACAAAGGATGTGCCTAATTTTTTATGGCTAGGAAAAGTTTGATTTAAAACCCATATTCCAAATAATTGATTGCGACCGCACACAAAAAATCTTGGCTCTAGGGTCACCATTTGTGCATAATAAAATTTCTCTATTTGGCCTACATGCATAATTAAAATTTGCATTTTTTCTAAAGTTTCAAATGCGTGTGTTTAAAATTTATTTTTGAATATTTTAAACATTATGAAAATGTGAAAAATGTATTTAGGGAAAACATAAAGTACAATTCCAAATGTTTTTAATCAAAGCAAGTTTAATTCTTGCTTCTTGGCTGAAATACAATTTTCATGGCTTTCATGGCTAGGGAAAACTCATTGCCCATCGTTGGTTTGCATTCTCTTTTCATCATCACATCAGCAATGAGCAATACCACATTCTCCTTGTCACATATCGCTTATTTGTAGTCTTCTCTCCACATTGTATTGGTGATGATACTTGTTCTCATCACACTTCTCTAATTTGTGTCTTCATTTTCTTCTTACATTTGTGATACACAATGTTTGTGTGATGGTATCTGGTAGTGCTTGTGTAAGACGATGGTGGGCCTAGATAATTAATCTTGGCACTATTTAATGAGTTATTTTTTATGGTGAAGATAATTAAAAGAAGAATACGCAAGATGAGAAAAATTAAAGCCTCCAAATGTAAAAAATGAAAAACTCCTTGCTATAGGTAGTAAAATGTAAAATAAAATGGTGAATGCACAACTAGATAAAGGAAGATGGAGTTGAATTTTGATTGCTACAAACACTTTTTTGATGCCTCTAGGGTTCATTGAGAAGTTGCAGAACATGAGGAATGAGGGATTCAAATGGTGGAATCGTCAAATCTGGGACATTTTGTGCTCCTATCATGCATCACTATTGAATGTCACCATTTCCACATTGTATCAACAATGGAGTGATGTTTCATTTCCCATCACTGATTTCTTATTCTACTCTCTCCTCGCATCCATGACGTGTGATGGTGGCGGCTAGGCAAGGCATGGTGGGCCTATGGCTAGTATCAAATGTTATTATTTTATAAAATTTAAAAGGCAAAAACAAAATAAAAGAGGCACGGGTAAAATGTGAGGGTGAAAATTCTAGTTGAAAAGAATTAAAAGCCTTCAAAATGTAAATCAAAAAGTTTCTTTGTTGGAAAATAAAATAAAATGTAAAGTGCATGGGAAGAAAAATGAGTTTTTACAGCTTGGTAACAAAATGAAGAATAAGACTTTCACAGGTGGGTATGTGCAGGATCATCATGGAAAAAACAAGCCCTTAAGTGGCAAAAAATTCAGAAAAATTAATGTTAGGCAACTTGACGTAAAAATTTGAATAAGTTGTATATATTATTTCAAAAATATGTAAGAATAGAATTTGTAGAAAATTGAATGTAGTTTCTAAACTACTAGGTTTATTTAAAAAAAAACAAAAATCTATTTGGTGAAAATTTGAAATTTCAATGTAGTAGTACTTAAATTTCGGAAAAAAAAGTAGGTGTATGTCGACCACCCTAACCCTAATAAAATGATAATATTTTTTTATAAGATTTTATATATAAGTAGAGGACTCATGTCTGGATGTGATGCATTATTTTTTGTAATTTTGTCCAATTAAATAATTAATTATGATTTTTTTATTACAAATTTTAAAAAATATAAAAACTCGTATGTCTAACCACCTTAACTTGGTCAAAAATTCATTAAATTAAATTTTTCTTTTTTTAATCCTATAGTATGTGAAGCATAGAATGTGACGCATGTTTCAGATTCAAAAAATGTGATACCATTTGAAAGTTATAGATTTTTTAATCATCCTATCGATCGGGACTTTAGTCGTAATTCTAATAGAAAATAAATAATAATTATTTATTAAATTCAAATTAAAGCATAATTTATATTGGTGGAAAGATGAGAATCTCCTCTAAAAACCCTTTTTGTTTCATCAATTTTGGGTTAAAAAAAAGTCGTCAGCCACATACCCTACAAATACCCATAATATTGCCACTTTTTGGCCCATCATGATCCTGCACATACCCAGGTAAAGAAAATTTTCAATAGAGTAAAAGGGATTTCATAGTAAAAGAAAATATTTCCAACTAAAGGGTGGAATAAAAGAGGAGTAAATTTCTTCAGTTGCAGGGTAAAAACAAAAGCTTTGTGTTGCTGGCAATAAAATGGTAACTACATAAGGTAAGTGAGCTTTCTACAGTCGGTAGAGATGAATGATGGCTCTTCATAGTAGGGAATAATTTCTATTGCAGGGGAAGTGAATGATGAGGTAGAAGTTCAACTGTAGATGGGAATTCTTCAAGTGCTAGAGGCAATTATTGATCAACGGGGAGGAATGTGCCAGATGTCTATTGAAGATCTCCGCTTAGGGTTTCTGTGTTTTCCTCAACTATATGTTTTCTGCTTCATTTTGAGGTAGTTCCTTACAGTTTGGTCTCACAGGAATACTATTTGGTAACAAGGTCTCAAATGTATAGTGTTGGTTTTAGGTTTTTGAAGTTTTCTAATTCATGTAATTGAGAATTTAATCATTATATGGTCATATTTGTATATAAATGCATAATATATTTGGGACTAGTTTTCTCAACAATGGATATTGTATGGATTTTAAATATGAGTAATCAAGTATTGCAAATGTTTTTCCTCTTGTCTTTCGTTGACTGTTTATTTTGTCTTATTACTATCATTTAAAGAATGAATTAAACTGTATTAACATAGATAGAGGTTTATGCAACTATGTGTTGGGATTATTAAGTATGACTAGTTAAGTTTCTAGAATCAACAATGTAAGGAATTATTTGATAGGCATAATTATGATAGAATGAATGTTGTGATTAGTTTGAGATTATTTGATTTAGGTGACTCCACCCTAGGATTAGGAACTTGTGTTTAATGCTATAGTTTCTTGAGATTGCTTGTGAGCAACTACATTTTTAAATCAAATTTACTTATTTATCTTGTTGTGGGTGTTTGTGGAATTTAATTCTTTACATCTCTCATATTTAAACCAGACATTACCATGAAGGTTAGCCAAGTCTTTATGGTATTGCGTCTATTAATAATTTAAAGGATAATCATTTCTTTATAGTGTTCTAGATACTTTGGAACACAAGTATTTGAAAGCACAATATTGGGATCACCCTCCCGACTCAAAGTATAGGGGAGAAAGGGTTTAACTCAATCTCCCATTCATTGTCCAAATCTCTCCTTGAATATAACCATTAGGCTTGGAAGCTCTTTACGATTCAAGTGGATTGGAGATTTGGAGAACCAACAGGTGGCATGGTTGAGTAAGAAGCAAGATTCAGTCTCTTTGTCTACTACTGAAGCTAAGTATATTGTTGTTGCATCTTGTTGTACAAAATTTTTATGGATGAAACAAACATTGAAAGATATCACAGTGCTATATGATGATCCCATTTCTATATTATATGATAATACTAGTTCCATTAACATTTCAAAGAATCCTATGATGTACTCGAGGACAAAGCATATATCTATGAGATAGTATATCTTGAGAGAGAAGGACATGTAGAATGAATTCAAGCTTGAGTATATTCTGAAAAAGGATTAAATTGCTAATATATTTACAAAGGATCTTCCTAAAGATACTTCTAAGTATATCTGGGAGAAGTTAGGGGTTATTTCCCCTCCTTTCATAAACTAAGATGCATTTGGAGATGCATCAGTCTAGTGGATTCATGGTTCTATCTTTTTGGACTGATGTTTTGGTGGCTACCTCTTAGGGGGAACAAGTAGTTTCAAGTGTTTTCATTGTGAGTATTCTATTTTCATGTCAAAGGAAGATTCAATGAAGATATATTTTTTCCTTTTCCATTGATGTCAAAGGGGGAGAGAAAGCATGTGAAAAGGAGAAAAATCTAATGAGAGAAAGCAGGTAATGAAGAAGATGATCTTCTAAGGGGGAGAAACAAAAAGAAAAATATTGAGAAGTATATTTAGAACTAACCTATGGTTTCTTTGATGGTTTTTCACATCATGTGTTGCCATCAATGACAAAGGGGGAGATTTTTGCAAGAATGGAGAAAGGAATGAAGGAGTTGTCATTGATTTCAACTAGTCAACTAGTTATCTACTAGTTGTTGTTGGTTGTATATGTTGAGGATATTGAGAAAATTATTTTAAAGAAAGTTTACAAGTATTCAATTGTTGCTCAAGATAATGATCTGGAATTTTCCCCTATGTTCGTGTAGTTCAAATATGTTTATCATACTTGTTGAAGGTTTCTATATAAAAAATTTTGGCTATTGGTTCATTGTGAAGTTCAAGTTGTGTTTACCAGTTGTGAACTATGTTTTTCTGTGTTCTAGTTGAGGTTCGGGAGAAAATTTGTTGGTCCAAATTTCTCTTCGATGAAGTCTTTTGACTTGTGGTTCTAGAGTTAAGATGTCTTGAATCTTTCATTAAACATATTTTTGGTTTCTTGAAGTTTCAAGCTTAATTTTTCTGTGTTTTACACTGGTTTGACCAACCACGTGTTAAGCACTAGCTTCGAAGTTGATGAAGCATGTTGGATCTTTTTTGGGTCCTAGTGAAGTGTGTGTTTGGGTTGCCCTCATTCTAATTCCACCCTAGGATGCTTTGGCGCTAACCAAATTTGAATTTAAAGATTGGATGGCTGACTTTGAATCTTTTTCAAGGTTGGAGATAGTATAAATACAGGATGAACTAGTAATGAAAAGCATACAAAAGAAAAGAAGGAAGATAAGTGAAAGAGTAGATGCGACTTTGATGGTATTCAAAAAGTGTATGTGACAAGTGTGTGGCAGATAAATGTGAAGCTTAATGTTGAGTTACTAGATGTAGTGAGTAGAAGGAAAACTCTACCATTCATACAAGTTGATCAAGTGACTAGGGTGGAATCTTTTGTTGCATTAGGATTGTAGTCTTTGTGTAACAAGTATTCTTTGTCTTCTTTGTATCTCTATGGTGATGAGCCCTCTGGATTGTAGCCTTGTCAGACAATGAGTCATTGTTTGAGATAGTGAGTCCTTGTTTCAAGTAGTTAGCCTTATCTTAGGAAGTGAGCCTTGTTTCAGGTAGTGAGTCTTTTGTAATCGGTTTTGATATTATCTATAGTGTGAGTTAATCCTCACCATGGTTTTTCTCTCATTGGTTTTTCCATGTAAATCTAGTGTTATTGCGTTTATGTGTTGGATTTGAGTTTCTACATTGAAATTTGATAATTAATCATTTAAGCAATGTTAAGCATTAGTTCTAGTAATTAAATTGAAGGATAAAATCTATGACAATTGATTCACTCCCCCTCATAGTTGTCCTATTCAACAGAGCGAATGGGTCCTGGCTCAATATTCTAAGACCTAACCCTAGGGGATGGAAATCACATTAAAAACCCATTTCAGATCAACTCAGAAAGGGGGGTCCTATTAAGGGAGGACCCATTCACCATTTAGGGAAAATGGGTCTTGGCACCATTTTCTAGGACCTAATTTTTTCCCAATTAAATGTTATGTTATTTGAATTATGGGTGTCAGGATAGATCTTTAGGAGTTGTGATAATTAAGGTTTGAATTTGAATTAAAGGGGTTAATTAACTCCAATTAACCACAATTAATTAAAGCCACCTTAGATAAATGTGAAAATGCTTTACAACACTTTACAACACCTAAATAAGGTACACATTTAAATACATTTTATTAAGAAGGGGGCCATTAAGCTTAATTAAGTAAAAAAATCCTAGAAAAGTGTGAAAGTGTGTTACAACACTTCACAACACCTTTGTAAAAGATCAATTAAATCATGTTTTAATCCAATAAAGGGTCTAGAATGATGTGAATGTGTACAACACATTACAGCACTATTCCAAGACACCATTAATTTAGTTTTAATGTCAATCATCAAACCCAGTAAGGGAAAAAGGCTACTTTTTCAATTACTACAAAACTCATTTAATTACATTGAATTTTCCTTTTAATAATAATCATGTAGATAATCTAAAACTTATTTTATTTTCTTTTTGCTAATTAGCTATACATATATAATATCCTTATTATATGTATATAAATAAATATTGATAAATGAAGAAACCAGCCCTCATTCAGATACTCACAACAATCTAAAAATTTAACTTAGAAATAGTTTGAAACAACACAAAAATCTGCAAGAAGTTTTCTTTGTTCATTCAAAATCTCCTTCAATTACGTAACATGAAAGAATTTATGAAAATGCATTATTTCATAGCCATATGGGCTGATGAAAAACATTAAAAATATGGTATGAGACTAAAATATGACAGAAAAAAACAAATACAAAAGGTTTCACTCAATCTCTCTTCTTTCACTCAATTCTAGCCCTTTAAACCTGCATTCATCATTAGAAATCATAGCTGAAAAAAATCCATGAAATCATCAATATTCTTGCTATTGTAGCACACCTCCAAACCTCCAACAAAAATTTCTTCATGGTATCTTTCAACCTTCTATTAGCTAAAGCTATGAAGCTCCCTTCACACAAACTTCACTTGCTCACTATCTCCCAAAATGTGGAGCTCACTAGCTCCCTAAAATATGGGCTTCTATGCAAATAGAAATATGTAACAATGGATTCTTCAAATCCTCTCTTCAATCCAATTGGATCTCCCCATATCACCTACAAAAACTCGCAAATCCATCTCGCCAAATGACAAGGCATCATAATATAGAAGTTTTAGAATGAGAAAACCACTATGGTTTTCCAAAACCACAAGAAAAACACCTCCTTGGAAAATCCATGCCCCATTTGGAGAAATAATCATAAAAATAATAAATTACTCAATGATCACATGGCCTTCACATGTGAACCTAAACCATGACCAATAAAATTTGGTCATTTATAACACCTTTGATTCTCGATGGCTCTGATGGATCCAAATACAGACATGAAAAGCTTGTGGCACAAACACACAATTACATGCAAGGCATACAATTTAACATGCAAGCACATGCACCCCAAGTGGTCCCCACCAAGAATGGGATACCAAAAAGGAGTATTTTCCCAATTATTCCTTAGAAACATTTACCTGAACATATTTCCTCCAAAAATTGCATTTACATTTCGCCAAAAGGGAAAATCTCATTATTGGAAATTAAAATGTTTATTTTCCACACACCTTAGCCCTTATTGAAAATAAAAAAAATAAATTAGCAATATTTTTGGTGATGCAATATTGCTAGTACCTCTAGATGTTCTTGCATCAAAAAATTGGTGTAGGAAATTTTTTGTGAATATAGATTCACAAAACAAAGTTAAGTGGTAGAAACACCCTTTTAGATTGCAAGTGATCCTCAACAAAATCCATAACTAAATTTGGTACCTGCAATTGAGTCTTCTTTCTCCTCTTCCAACACTTAGCTGGAACAAGTACCCTCCTCCTTTGACAACTTTTCACTCCATTATTCTCTCCTCTCGTGGACTTGTATCCACCATCTACCATCCAACTCCTCTTAATATCATACACTCTCCCCTAGATGCTCTTATGAGATTTAACCCACCACTGACTAACCGCCTCCACCAAATTTTACCTATAACATCCTCTACAACTTCTACATGCAAATATGTGCTATCCAAATAACAATCAAAATCTACTACATCCTTAGATAAATCTACAATTACTATGCCATGGAAATTAAAAATTTCTATATGTATGCTCTCTTCTTGATCAAAATCCTCTTCTACTTTCACTAAAGAAGGTATAGAATCATCACAACTAATTTAAAAATTAAAATTTAACTCATTCTTGTTCACTATCCTAACATCTTTTCCCTCATTATTCATTGCAACATCCATCTTCTCACCTCCAACAATAAGTTTTGTTAACTCTAAGCTTCGTGCTTTTCCATCATTTGACTTTCCAAAAACTTGTTGATTCTTTCCATCTCTTATTTAGACATAAAATATTCCTCTTCCACACCAACCTTCTTGTCAAACTTAAGACCATCCATGTTCACAATTTGTGATTGCAAACCTTATTCATCCACTTCACACAATGTACTCCATTCACGTGCTATTGTTGAAACCTATGCCTCATTATCTTCTCCATTTTTGTGGGCTGCCCACTCAAGTTCATCCTTACATTCAACCCCTACCAAAGGTTTGCAACACTTTTTCTTTCTGATCTTCTCTTCATTGTCCTCTTTCAAGAGAACATTCTTCTTCCCATATCTATCTTCCTGTATTCCCACTTCCTCCTTATTCATCTTTTCCAATACATCTACTTTAGCCTAGAGCTTTTCAAATTCTTCATGGTACTTCCAATTTTCCACTTCTTCCCAATATTGTTCCTAGAACAATTTTTTTATGAGCCTCCTCATAACCCATCCCATCCTCTCTAGTATAGATTTCCTCATGTCCAATGATCTATCTAAATGTAAATCACACACACATGCCACCACAAGTCCTAGTGCAAACTACCTCACATCGATGCTTCTTCCTACACACTCAAGAACTCCTAATTTGATACCATTAATGAAGTAAGAAACCAACCCTCATTCACATACTTATAGAAATCTGAAAAATAAACTTAGAAATGGTTTGAACCAACACAAAATTCTACAAGAAGTATTCTTCTTTCTTCATTCAAAATCTCCTTCAATTATATAAAAAGAAAGTATTTCTACAAATAAATTGTTTTGTAACCATATGGGATAATGAAAAATATTACAAATATGGTATGAGACTATAATATGATAGCAAAAATTAAATACAAAATGGTTTCACTCAGTCTCTCTTCTTTCACTTAATTCTATCTTATTCAACCTGTATCCATCTTTAGAAATCATTGCTGCAAACAAAGCAAGAAATCATCAATATTCTTCCTATTGTAGCACATATCCAAACCTCTAAAAAAAAATCTTGGTCTCTTTCAACCTTCTTTTAGTTGTGAACCATAGGAAATAGGGTTCCACCTTTTGGGAGATGGAAAGTTAAGGGACCTATTTCACTCTTAGTTCATTAAAAGAAACCCTAGAGATCCCTCAATCAAGAAACTCAATTGACAGAAGGGCTACTAGGGGATTTTCCTTAGGTGTTATTAAAAATATGGGTTCACCACTAATAAAATGCTTAGAAAAGAAGGAAATGAAAAAAATGAAAATCTAGCTAAATGACCTAGAAAATGAACTTGAAATCAGAATAACAAACTATGAAAGAACAAAGAAATACTTGGTAGAATGAAGATGCCCAAAATATGTATGAAAATAAAAATTGTTGTTTTGAAGCTCATTGGGACTCATATGCCAAACTAGGTGATTTAGTACTAGTTTAGGGTTTTCGAGCTGAAACTCTAGAATCTGTAACTAGTAAAAAAATATCTATAGAAATGGCTAAAAAATGGTATACTGAGACTCATACGCCGAAGGTGGTGATTTAGTTTAACTATCAAGGTTTATCTGAAACTTTGATATCCTATACTGATCTCTTGTAGCTTCTCTCTTGTCTGATCTTTGAGTCTAAAACTCTAAATTCTGACCTGTAGGCGACTTTTCGTAATCTTCCAAGAAAGGTGAAAATTTTGACAACTTTGTAACTTTGACAACATTATCCAATCTTTCTCTTCAATGGATCTTCGACCCTAAATCTATAAATCAAGCATCAAATAAAGGGAAAAATTTTGTTTTGTTAGTGGGTACAGGTTTTCTTTTGTCAAACCTCATTTTGGTAATCAAACCTTGAAATGAAATCAAATATAATGAAGGAATGATGAATGAACAATATGTAATGTTGAAACTCACCGAACCCTTGAAACAAAGGTTGCAATCTTGTATAAAATGGCTAGCATGAATGTATATATTGCTTCTTGATTGTATGATATGGATCTTTACTTGAATGCTTTCTTGAATCATAAGAACCTACATCACAAATGTTATCTCAAAAACAAACATGATGCATGATGACTTTGACATGATGCTTGAATCTTGAATATAGCTCCAAAATTCTTGATAATCAGCTCTTGAATGCTCTTGGATGTTCTCTTATGTGAACTTGATGACTTGTAAGCTTGCTAGGAGAAAATATGTGAATAACCTTGTATTTGTACTTGTTTATGCCAAATTTCCTTAAATTACAACACTACAAGCCGACATCAAATGTAGGAGAATAAAATCCCACCAAGAATTGAATTCAAAATAGGTCTTGGTTAAAGCGGGACTCATATGGCAATTGCAACATATGATTCTTGTTACCTAATTTTCATGCTCAACCTCAATCAGGCAAGGCATCTATGTTGCAGGTGTTCGTAAGGGCCAAATGGGACATTTCCATTGAGGGTTAGTTAATGCATTTGATGACATTTCACAAGGAGCTCAGTTGGGAAGCCTGCTTTGTTGGAAATATGCCTCAATAATCACAGGCTCAAGCCTCCATTAGACCCAAGTCGGTATGAGATTTTCACTGTCTGGCCGACTAGCAGCTTTGATACATTCTATTTTGAACAAGTCATTGTGACCTAGTTTCTGTCTTGTTGAGCGCTTTCCCTACAGAGCCTTTTGCTATGACAAGAAGGGTTTGGTATGAGCTCTTATTGCATGGAATTCTTTGGCCAATAGGCCATTCAATTGTCAATCGGGGAGACTCATGGTGACCACGGGCTTTGGAATAACCTATAGCGCTCGGTGAGAAGTCCCAACGAGTAGATAAAGTCTCACCGATAGTAGTTGGTTTAAAGTCATCAGGGAAGCTCTCGCCGGAAGAAACACTGTCAGTAAGAAGTCCCAGCGATGTGAGAAAGTCACATCGATTGCATTCATTCAGGGTAACAAAGAGTCTCAAACACAAGTCTTAGCGAGAATGGAATGTCTTGCCGATGGTGTTGACATCTTATGTATAACTCTTGGTGACAGATGGATACTTCAGGGTAAGTCTTTGAGCTCGCTAAGAAGTCTCGGCGACCCAAGAATGTTTTGGCGATAGCAGAATGAGCTCAGTGGATGTCTCCCCAACAAGAAGGATGGGCTCTCAGTGTAGCATTTCCCCTTCACCACAAGGTCTCACCGAATGTATAAGGTCTCCTCGACATTTGACATTGGTGTAGTTTCCAGCCATCAGGTTGAGGTCTTGCCAACATGGCCATGTATTGGCAAACAAAGGGGATCTCGGCCAAAGGAAGTGGTTTCGTCACAATGTCTTGGCGAAACCTTTGTCTCTTACAAAAGTGAACGAAATGAAGCCTCGCCAAATCAAGGTGCCTTCAACACAACCTCTTTCCGACCAATGGATGTCTCCCCGACCAAGGAGGTCTTGATGACTGAAGTGAACAAGTGGGGTCCCACCAAGGAAACATCTAGTCTCGCTAGAAGTTGGGGCTTTCGCCATGGGGTCCTGGCGAATGTCCAAAGTCTCACCAAAGTATGTGGCTTCAGCATAATCTTGTGAATTTGATAGGAGATCTCCCTGACTCGGTGATGTCTCACTGATAGTAAAGTGAACAACTCGATAGAAAGAGAGGACCTCAGTGTGAGGTCTGGGCGATAAAGAAAATTCATGCTGACTAAAAGACCCTCGCCAAAGCAAAGCACCTTTGGTATGATGTCTCATTGATCAGCGGGAGTCTCAGCAAACAGAGGAGAGCTCTAGAAAATAGGAGTTTGCTATGAAGTCTCAGTGACCACGTGATGTCTCACCAACCAAAAAGTAAAGACCTCACCGAAAGAGGTTGACATCGGCATAAGTGTTGCCGATATAAGGATGTCTAGCTGATAGAAGGAAAGGAGATTAGTGGTATGACTTCTGGAGGCATCGACGAAAAAGAGAGGCCTCGACAGGATGTTTTGCTAACTCGGTAAGGTCTCACCAAAAGCAAGCTGAGCTCGCCAATAGTTGAAAACTTCATCCTAAGGTCCTACTGACACGGGGAGGTCTTAGCGATAAAGGAGTCATCGGCAAAGGTCTCCCCGACATGAATTACATCAATGTAGTGCCTGACTGTTGGAGTGATGTCTTACTGACATTTGTGGTCTCAGTGATAGGGAGAGATTGATATGACATCTGAGCCTCACTATGAAGTCTTCCCAACTTGCTGATGTCTTGCCGAAAGAATGCAGAGCTCGGGTAGAGCAAAATGCATCGGGTTAACATTAGTATACCTTCGTCGATAGAGGATGAGAAGAGTTTGCCATGTTGTCTGGCCGAACGCGATTGTCTTGGCGACCATAGAGGCAATATCGATATGTTTTTTGGGCTCGATAAGAACTCTCATCGACTATCACATGTTATGCTGATGGCTTCAGAGGAGCATAATCGCATCAGTGAGACACTTTCAGTGTCTCACCAAGATGTGATTTTGATCAAATGAGCTTTTGACTGCTTGGAAAATCTGTGTTGAGTATACTCGACCAATCACGGAGATCTGAAAGTGAGCCATGGCAGTCTGACCAGGATGAAGAATGTCAACAGAATGTGAATGCAACGCATATCTGTTGAGAGCTCAGGGCATTCAAAGCGTTTAGCCGAAGTGATTCAAATAGGACACGATGCCAGGAAGTGAATGCGGTAGCTATGAAATATCTAAAGAAGGCTTCCTTGGGGAATGAGTCTTCACCAACATGGACACGTAGGGTTCAGCATTAAATTCATTCAAAAGATCTAAGGAAAAATGTACTTTGAGGATGGATTGTTTGTAAGCCCTAAGGGGTCGACACAGTTTGATATATAAGGCATTTTTTCCCTTTTTGTAAATAGTTTAGATATACACTCTAAAAAAGTTAGTGATTTTTATCAATCCTTTCTTGACTAAATGTATGTTTTGTAACTCAACTAGATCTTGGGATATAAAGTATAGAGTTGCCTTGGCCTCTATTGATGCTTCAGTTTTTTGTCACTATTCTCACAGAGTGTTGTGCATTTCAAGTTAAAATCAAGTTATCTTGTGAATTTTGTTATTCCTTTATGACTTTATCTGATATTCATGCCTTCCTTTGTAAAAGAGCGTCATTATATGAATCACAAATTGTGTTTTTATAATCACACAGATTTTATTCTGTGAAAGTATTTTCCTTTATTCAAAACATGTGTGTATCAAGCCTATTTGTGACTTATTAATGTGTAGCTCATAGAATTTGATACGTGTCCTTCTGATCATTAACAAATTTCAAGTGCATTCCAAATATTCCCTTGATCTTATTAAGCTCGGTGTATCACCATAGGAATAGGCTAGTTTAGTTTCATTTGTATGCATTCCTTATTTTACCTCATAGTGATCAATAGTTTAGGTGATACCCAAAGGAAGGTGGCCTTCTCCGAAGGTTCACTCCAATCTTAGCTGACCCACAACCTTGGAGTGATCCAATGTTTCACTAGAAAGCTCAGTTTTACAACTTTGCATAGGGTGCAATTTCTAGGTGACAACGATTTCTGGCATGCCCTGTGGGACATAAATTAGTTTGAACTGCTAGTTTAGTATACAACCAGTGAGTCCTAGACTTTATAGAAGTCATTTTGCATACTTGGCGACTCCATAAAGAGGAAAGAACTCCATAAATCAACGCCTTCTACAGTTTATGAGAAGAGTTTGGACAAGAAGTAGCTCAGGCCCTTTTGAATACTTGCAGCTTTCACCACCAAGAAGACAAGGCAGAGTAGAGGAAAGGAAAGGAACAACTATTATCTATTCTAGAAGAACTCAATCCACTCCATCTATGGGATCACACATTGTTGTCCCATCCTTGGCTTCATCTAGAGTACCAGTAAATCCACCATAGCCACCTCGAATGTCCGCTCCAAGGAATCAACCCTTTGTTGCTTTTAATGGAGGGAGCCCCTTGAATTTGGAACAACACAATGACATTCCAATGGCAGCCCTGAAGAGTCTACCAACTTTCATAGGGGAAGACCAAACTACCCCAATTGAACACATGTGAGATGTGGCTTTGCTATGTGGAGTACATCACATAACCCAAGAGGATGTTACAGTCAGATTACTAGCTACTTCAGTGAAGGGAAGAGTTGTGCAATGGTATAGGGGCCTACTAGTTAGTTCAATTGCAACATGGGATGAATTTGGAGACAAGTTGCATAAACAATTTCAAGATAGGTCTGATAACTTGTCTGTATTGGAATAATTGACTACAATTAAAAGGGCTCCACAAGAGTAGATGAATGACTTCAACTTCAGATTTCAGAGAACCTGGGATAGAATCCCTGCTACGGTGAGGCCACCTTTAGAATACACATTTTTATACTTTTTGAGGGCTCTAAAGCGTGATATAGCTATCATGATACAGTCAATGGGAGGAGGTCCTTGCCAGATGCTTTCGAAATAGCAATCAGAGCTGAGAAAAACTTAATACAAGCTGGAAAACTCGCTCCTAGGCCTCCAATGCCTATATTTCCTAAAATTCATGCAAACATTCCTTTGCAAATTTCTCCTTTCACACCTCTACCAACTGTACCAACACTGCTAGCTGCTATTCTAGCCATTGATAAATAATAAAGTGTTGCTTCAGGCTCATCATAGGAGTTACAAGAGATCAAAAGTCTTTTATAGAATTTTGGTAACAAGTTGGTAAACTTGGAAAAACAACAGTCCTATTCCAGGCCTTATCAACAGCAGAATCAGGCCTCAAGTCAGCCTTTTCAAGGTCAACAACAGCAGTTCCAGGGGAATAGACAACAGTATCAAGGAAATTACCAAGGCTCAAGACAAAATGTTGCTACAAGACCTTTTCAGGCCTACAATCCAACTCCAATTAGTGTTGTCAAAGAGCTTGTTTATGTTCAAAACAATCTGGCTACTAATTATGAATGGTGTTATCCATGTAATCAACCACATAATCAAGCTACATGCTCTAATGCTACATTCTCTAATGGCGTCATCAATCGAGCTCTTATGGTGCAAAATGTTGTAACCGCAAGATTTGCCTAAGGAGGGGTATCCACAACAGCAGGATCAACCTAGAGATGATTCAACTCTCATGAATTAGCAAGGAGAAGAATTTTATGGAGTGAACCAAGATGACACATCTGTTGTTGCTAATACTAGAGCCAAGAAGAGGGATTTCAAGATTGAACAAGCAATGAATAAGAATAAGCGAGTTGTTGGTCCATCAAATCAGCAAGTACCACACACTTTGCAGCAAGGTTATGACACTAGTAGGGAGCAGTCTTTACATGCTTCATCCGCAAGTCAAGTGCAACCTAACCATGCTGTTGCAAAGACATAGCCAAAGGTAAATATATATGCACCTTTCAACATTGTTGAAAGTATGGAAAAAATGAATGTTTCAATTTTGATGTGGGATTCTTTAGCAATCCCTGGTCAAATCAATTTGTTACAGTTAGCCTTATCAAATCTAGTTAGTTTGAATCCACCAAATGAAGTCTCTTTAGGCCAAACAAAGTTAGTTTAACCAATGCACCTTTGGATAGTACCACACAACAAAGTAATGGTGTCAAGCCCCCTCCTTTCTATGTTTCCTTAATAGTGGGGAATAAACTGGTACACAATTGCATGGTTCATAGTGGGGCTAGCAATTCGGTAATGCCAAAAAAGATTGCAGACTAACTAGGTTTACAATACCAACCATTAGAAAAGGGAGTACTTCAATTGGATGGGACAGCAGTAAACACTATAGGTGTTATTAAAAATTAGAATCTCACACTACATGCCTGTCCCAACTTTTCAATTTCGCAAGATGTCTTTGTCATAGATTTGCCTCCATTTTTTTCCTTATGTGTATCTAGAGACTTCACAGCTAAAATTGGAGGGTATTTGTCTTCAGATTGGTCCCATATGCTTTTTAGGACCAGATATGGTACTAAGGTAACTATAACTTATGAGTCCCTTGCCAAGGATCACATCGAACCTTATGTGCCATCTACTATAAATGTTAACTCTATTGTTTTAGAGGATACTGAACTTGTTGCAGCACAAGAGTTACAAGCTGAGAGTGAACTTGAGGTACTCCTAAATGAATGGGTAGTTGAGAATGTGGTTGATAATCTGAATGAGCTTATTTAGGACTTTGGCCTAGGCAATTATGTATTGCATGAAGCAGGGACAGAAATGCCAAATCTTGAAAGAAGTGTAGAAAGCTAGTTTAAGCAACATAATGAATTATGGGAGATGTACTTTGATGGTTCTAGAAGCAAAAATGGAGCTGGAGGAGGTGCAATGCTTGTATCTCCATAGGGTGATAAGGATTATGATGCTTTCCATTTTGCTTTTGTGTGCTCCAATAACACTGCTAAATATGAGGGCCTTGTTCAAGGCCTTGAGTGGGCAAGGAAAAGAGGAATAGCCTACTTGAAAATATATGGGGACAACAAGCTAATTGTCAATCAAATAAAAGGCCTGAATGTTGCTAAAAATGACACACTAAAGTCTTATAGAAATAGAGTGTGGAACATGCTTGAAGATTTTGATGCCTTTAACTTAGTGTCTATTCCAAGGAATCAGAACAAGCGTGCTGATAGGCTTGTAGCCATTGGGGCATAGTTTGATATTCCAGGTAACATTAGAAAAGAGAAAGTATAGCAGTATGTGAAGGTTGTAGTCAAGCCATCAATTCCTAATAACAACATTCACTCACAAGTTTTTGACAATGATGAATAGATTCTTTCTTTCTTGTTCAAAGAAGATCAGTTCTCCATGATGAATCAAGCAAAACTTAAGTAGAAGTATGGTGATCAAGTCATATAGCTGAAGACAAATAAATTACCCAAGGGTTTTGTTACCTTAGAGTCAATTTTTAGTACTGATGATCAACTTAAAAAGGGTAAAGCTGGCTTGCAAATCAATGAAGAACATTATGAAGAATTGGAGATTTTCAAAGGTAAACTTCTTAAGATAGGCAAAATTTGTTCACATGAAGATAAACAAGTTTTATTTGCTTTATGTCAAGAATTTCATGATGTATTTGCTTGGGAATACTCAGATTTGAAAGGGTTTGATCCCCATATTTCTCAGCACACAATTCAGTTAGAACTTAATTCTAAGCCAGTAAGGTAGAAACAAATGCCCTTGAATCCTAAGCTTGAGCCCTTGATGATTAAAGAGTTGACCAAACTAGTTGAGGGGGGTATCGTCTTCCCTATCAAACACACTTCATGGGTTTCTAACCTTGTGCCGGTTAGGAAGAAAAATGGTGAGATAAGGCTTTGTGTAGACTTTAGGGATATTAACCAAGCCTCTTTGAAAGATCACTACCCATTGCCCTCCACGGAACAAATCTTACAAGTAGTTGCTAGTTTTGAAAGATTTTCCTTATTGGATGGTTTTTCGGGCTATAATCAAGTGCTGGTTAAAGAGGAAGATTAGTTCAAAACTGCTTTTACAACTAAATTGGGTACTATGGCATACAAAAGGATGCCTTTTGGTTTATCTAATGCAGGTGCCATGTTTCAGAGGACCATGGACATGGCATTTCAAATTTTGATCAATAAGATTATACTGATTTATTTAGATGACATTACAATTTATTCCAACAATGTTGATGAACATTTGTTACATCTTAGGCAAGTTTTTGAAAAATGCAGAGAGTTTGGTATCTCTCTCAATTCAAAAAAGAGTATCTTTGCTATTCATGAAGGGAAATTATTAGGACATATAGTGTCAAAGCAAGCAATTACTATTGATCCTAAGAGAGTTGGAGCCATACTTGAGTTGCCATTACCAAGTCACAAGAAGGGTTTGCAGAGCTTTTTGGGGAAAATCAACTTTCTGAGAAGGTTCATCCCTAATGTCACAAACCTGTTACAGCCCTTAACTACCATGCTCAAAAAGAGTGCAGTTTTCAGTTGGAAAAAAGAGGTAAGGTGTAGTTTTGAAAAAATTAAGGAGGCCTTAGCATCTACCCCAACATTGGTAAATCCATATTTCTCCAAAGATTTCTTTTTGTATGCTTTTGGTGACACTGGTTCAATCTCTGCTATGTTGGTATAGAAAAACAGTGACAACTTAGAACAACCAATAGCCTTCTTTAGTCAAATACTTGTTGATTATGAAGAGACGTATACATTTGTTGAGAAGCATGTTCTCTCCATGATCAAAAGCCTAAAGAAATTCAAGCCTTTGATCTTGAACAATAAGATTCATATTCTGGTTGCACACTCAAGTGTGAAGGAGTTTTTTTTGAACAAAGATTTGAATGGCAAAAGAGCATGATGGATCACCAAGGTCATGGAGTATGATGTAGATATTAAGATCACCAAACTGGTTAGAGGTAAAGGTCTTTGTGAGCAGCTTGCTAGAGGGTCAAGCAGTAAAATTGAATTAGAAAAAGGATTTTGTGTTTACTAATACAAATGAGTTTCAAAATGCTAAAGATGATGTGCCTATGGGGATAACTAATTGGGTTCAAGATATGACCCAATTTCTACAAACTGGTGAATTCCCATTAGGATTAAACAAAGCTAAAAGAAGATACTTCAGATTGCAGTCCATACCGTATGTACTGGTAAACAATGTTTTTAAAAAAAAGGATTTGAATGGTGTCCTGTTAAGATGCATTCACAGTCATCAAATTGAGAAGGTACTTCATGATTTTCATGATGGAGCTACAGGAGGTCACTTTTCCTCAAGAACTATTGCCTGGAAAATCATGAGAGTTGGTTACTACTGGCCCAACTTGTTCAAAGATGCATATTCGTGGTCAAGAAAGTGTATCAAATGTGCTTTATTCACAGGAAAGGAAAAGCTTCCTGCTATGCCTCTGCACCCAATTCAAGTAGGGAAGCCCTTCATAAGATGGGGCATTGATTTCATTAGGCCAATAAACCCATCATCCAGTGCTAGTCATAAGTGTGTGTTGACTGCTACAAACTATTTCACACGATCGATAGAAGTAATAGCTTTGAAAGAAGCAAAAGAGTCTTCAGTTTTGAGCTTCAATGAAGATATAGTCACCATATTCAGAGTTCCTAACTCTATCATATCTGATAATGCTCTTGCATTTGTGGGATTAAGGCTAACTAATTGGGCTGTTAAACAGGGTATTCATCTGAATACATCTTCAAATTATTACCCTCAGGGTAATGGCTTAGCTGAAAGCACAAATAAGAACCTCATCAAGATTATCAAAAGAACAATGGAGGATAGCCAAAGGACCTAGAACACTAAATTAAAGTATGCACTGTGGGTAGACAGAGTGACTCCTAAGAGGTCTATTGGTAATTCACCATACATGTTGGTGTATGGCAAAGAGGCAAGATTGCCTCTATCTATAGAGCTTCTAGCCCTTGACATTATACATCAGTTGGAGATGTTTGAGGAATAGGACCCAATGTTTGTGAGGTATGTAGAGCTCATGGAACTTGAAGAATTAAGGGGCAAATCAATGAAGGATTTGGAATATCATCAGCTCCAAACAAAGAAAACATTTGACAGAAGGGGTACAACAAAAAATTTTAAGGTGGGAGACCTCGTACTGAAATGGGATGTTCTAAAAAGTAGGCCAGGCCATCACACCAAGTTTGAAAATATATGGACATGCCCATTCATTATCAGAGACTATAAGGAGCACAATGCTTATCAGCTGGCTATGATAGAAGGGGAAGTGCTCCCTATCCCAGTCAATGGGATACACTTTAAGCCTTGTTTTCAAGTCTGATGGAGTTCCTCTTTTGTACATATTAGTTTAGGGTTATGTTTTCAATAAGTGCTTCTGTGCTTCAAGTTAATTATTTTCTATTTCCTGGGTGTTGTGATAGCATAGTAATTTTCTCTTTCGTTTTCCCCTATTTCATTTTTGGCAACTTGTTGTGTCCTGTCGATCTCAAGCGAGTATCGGCCATGTGCAAAACTAATATTTGTATTTATTTTCTTAGCCTCCTCATGACTCCATGCCCAATGGAAAATTTTTGGCTACTAGTCTTCATGTTCAGCAGGAAAACACCCAGCAAAGGTCACTAGAAATGTTACCTAATTTTCAACCTCAGGCTCAATCAGGCAAGGCATCTATGTTGTGGGTGTTTGTAAGGGCCAAATGGGATATTTCCATTGAGGGTTAGTTCATGCATCTAATGACATTTCACAAGGAGCTCAGTTGGGAAGCCTGCTTTGTTGGAAATATGCCTCAATAATCACAGGCTCAAGCCTCCATTAGACCCAAGTCAGTATCACATCTTCACTATCTGGCCGACTAACAGCTTTGATACATTCTGTTTTGAATAGGTCACTATGACCTAGTTTCTCTCTTGCCGAGTGCTTTCCCTATAGAGCCTATCACTGTGATAAGAAGGGTTTGGTATGACCTCTTATCACATGGAATTCTTTGGTTGATAGGCCATTCAATCATCAATCGAGGAGACTCATGGTGACCACGAGCTTCAGGATAATCTATAGTGCTCAGTGAGAAGTCCCAGTGAGGAGGAAAAGTCTCACCAACAATAGTTGGTTTAAAGTCATTGGGGAAGCTCTCATCGGAAGAAACACTATCGGTAAGAAGTCCCAGCTATGTGAGAAAGTCACACCAACTGCATTCATTCGGGGTAACAAAGAGTCTCAGAGACAAGTCTTAGTAAGAATGGAATGTCTCGCCGATGGTGTTGACATCTTCGGTATAACTTTTGGTGACAGATGGATACTTTAGGGTAAGTCTTTGAGCTTGCTAAGAGGTCTCGGCTACCTGAGAATGTTTTGGTGACAATGGAATGAGCTCTGTGGATGTCTCCCCAACAAGAAGGATGGGCTCTCAGTGTAGCATTTCCCCTTCGCCACAAGGTCTCGCCGAATGCACAAGGTCTCCTCGACATTTGGCATTGGTGTAGTTTCCAGCCATTGGGTTGAGGTCTTGCCGACATGGCCATGTCTCGGCGAAAGAAGGGGATCTCGGCCAAAGGAAGTGGTTTCACCACAAAATCTTGGTGAAACCTTTGTCTCTTGCAAAAGTGAACAAAATGAAGCCTCGCCAAATCCAGGTGCCTTTAGCACAACCTCTTGCCGACCAAGGGATGTCTCCCTGACCAGGGAGGTCTTGATGACTGAAGTGAACAAGTGGGGGTCCCACCAAGGAAACATCTAGTCTCGCTAGGAGTTGGGGCTTTTTCCATGGGGTCCTAGCAACTATCCAAAGTCTTGCCAAATTATGTGGCTTCAGCATAATCTTGTGAATTCAATAAGAGATCTCCCTGACTTGGTGATGTCTCGCCGATAGTAAAGTGAATAGCTCAGCAGAAAGAGAGGACCTCAATGTGAGGTATGGGCGATAAAGAAAAGTCATTCCATCTGAAAGACCCTCACCAAAGCAAAGTGCCTTTGGTATGATGTCTCACCAACTGGCAGAAGTCTCAGTGAACAGAGGAGAGCTCGAGCGGATAGGAGGAGTTCGTTATGAAGTCTCAACGACCGCGTGATGTCTCACTGACCAAAAAGTAAAGACCTCACCGAAAGAGCTTGACATTGGCATAAGGTCTTGCCAATATAAGGATGTTTGGCTGACAAAAGGAAAGGAGCTCAGCGGTATGACTTCTGGAGGCATCGGCGAAAAAGAGAGGCCTCGACAGGATGTTTTTCCAACTCGGTAAGGTCTCACCAAAAGCAAGCTGAGCTCACCAACAGTTGAAAACTTTACAGTCCTGAGGTCCTGCCAACAGGGGGAGGTCTTAGTGATAAAGGACGAGTCATCGACAAAGGTCTCCCTGACATGAATTACATCGATGTAGCGCCTAACTGTCAAAGTGATGTCTTACCGACATATTGTGGTCTCAGTGACAGAGGAGAGATCAATATGACATCTGAGCCTCGCTATGAAGTCTTCCCTACTTGCCGACATCTCGCCAAAAGAATGCGGAGCTTGGGTAGAGCAAAATGCATTGGGGTAACATCAGTATACCTTCACCGATAGAGGATGAGAAGAGTTCACCATGTTGTCTAGCCGAACGTGATTGTCTTGGTGACCACAGAGGCGATATCAATATTTTTTTGGGCTTGATAGGAACTCTTATCGACTGTCACATGCTATGTCGATGGCCTCAAAGGAGAATAATCACATTGGTGAGACACTTTTAGTCTCTTGCTGAGATGCGATTATGATCAAACAAGATTTTGACCGCCTAGAGAATCTGTGTCGAGCATACTCGACCAATCAAGGAGATCTAAAAGCTATCCATGGTAGTCTGACCAGGATGAAGAACGTCAATAGAATGTGAATGCAACACGTATCTATTCTGAGATCAGGGCATTCAAAGCATTTAGCCAAAGTGGTTCAAATAGGACATGATGCCAGGAAGTGAATGCAGTAGTTGTGAAATATCTGAAGAAGGCTTCCCTGAGGAATGACTCTTCACTGACAGGGACACATAGGGTACAACATTAAATTCAGTCAAAAGATCTAAGGAAAAATCTACTCCAAGGATGGATTTTTTGTAAGCCCTAAGGGGCCAACATAGTTTGATATATAAGGCATTTTTTCCCTTTTTGTAAATAGTTCGGATATACACTCTAAAAGAGTTAGTGATTTTTATCAGTCCTTTCTCGACTAAATGTATGTTTTGTAACTCAACTAGATCTTAGGATATAAAGTACAGAGTTTCCTTGGCCTCTATTGATGCTTCAGTTTTCTATCACTATTCTCATAGAGTGTTGTGCATTTCAAGTTAAAATCAAGTTATCTTGTGAATTCTATTATTCCTTTATGACTTTATCTGATATTCATGCCTTCCTTTTTAAAAGAGCACCATTATATGAATCACAAGTCATGTTTTTATAATCACACATAGATTTTATTCTATGAAAGTATTTCCTTTATTCAAAACATGTGTGTATCAAGCCTATTTGTGACTTATTAATGTGTAACTCATAGAATTTGATATGTGTCCTTCTGATCATTAACAAATTTCAAGTGCATTCTAAATTTCCCCTTAATCTTATTAAGGTCGGTGTATCACCATAGGAATAGGCTAGTTTAGTTTCATTTGTATGCATTCTTTCTCCTTTTACCTCGCAGTGATCAATAGTTTAGGTGATACCCAAAGGAAGCCGGCCTTCTTCAGAGGTTCACTCCAATCTTAGGTGACCCATAGCCTTGGAGTGATCCAATGTTTCAATAGAAAGCTCAGTTTTACAACTTTGCATAGGGTACAATTTCTAGGTGACAACAATTCCCAATGGCTTAAACATGGGACATAGATTTCTAGGAGTGTCTTGTTTAATGTGGAATTTGAAATTAGGTCCCAAGACCTAGGTGGGAATCATATGCAAAAATTGGTGATACATGAGTCCTAGATCACCAGATCTGGAACACACAACCTCAAAAATTGAACTATGATTGGTTATTTTCTAAGTTTTGGGATTATCCTCAAAAAAATGTATTAAATAAGGCTTGTGGATGTAAAATAGGACTAAATTAAGCATAAAGAAGCACAAGTAATTAATAAATCCCTAGATTAGTGTGAAAGTGTAAGGATACACTTTACGACACCCTAAATAAGGCACAATTAGGTTAATTTTATCATTAATTATTAATTCCCAAATTAAGTGTGGAAAAGGGTTACTTTTTTATACACTACATTTAGCCCCCACTTTAGTGAGAGGAGGAACTTACTTCAAACTCAAACTAAAGTAGACATATTCACATCAAGAGGGGTCCGAGTGTACCAACATAGATGGTATAGAATGACAAAGATCAAGGGGATGGTTAAGCCCCTAGGGTCCAAGATCCTATGTCAAATCAACATAAGCACAAAGGGACACCACTAGGTGTAAGAGATGTAGCAACAAGCTACACAAACATACAATGTCAAAGACCTAAAGAAGAAAGAAAAAGAAAGAAAGGGTGGATCAATCCTCAACCATTTTTCCAATGTGATGTGGATCAGATCTAAGCTATTTTTCCAAAATGCACATCCACTCTAAGGCAACAAAACTTCAGGCTATGTATTGGGTGAGGTGGTTTAGTGAGAATGTCATGCCTCTGTATCGGCTTCTTATTGTACAATAAGAAAGTCATGCCCATATTTAGGATTCTCATCATACTGACCATACCAAAGTTATACCTCCTAATAAATTTGATAAGGAACCTCACAACACAAACAACATGATTCATAAGGCAAGAAAAACTTCATATGCATGACACTAATGAGAAAACAATATGGCTCCATAGGCAAAAAAAGTGTGTTATGCAAGGTGGTCATATAACAATTATTGTAAATGTGAGATAGTGTAAGGTACATTCAAAGGTATTTTTCTTAGTTCATGTAAGGTGTCTTCTTAGGGAACATTGTTCCTAATATCTCCAAGAGAAGACAAGTCAAAGAAATATCATTGTCTCAGAGGAAATCAAACCCAATGACACCACCAAGAAAAGGATGCATTGCAAGAATAAATAAAATCACATAGTGAAACATGATGTCGATGTATTACCCCACTTTAAAGTGAAAGCTAACACCACTGTTGTGAGAAATTTATTTAAAGTAGAAGAATACATGAGATCTTATTCGGAAAGCCATATGCCAAGTCATATGTTCCTAAATGAAACTACATTGCGAATAAGGGATTTCCCCCAAAATGCAACAAGTAAAGATAATTTAGTATGTCACATGTGATCCAACTTAAGGAATGTCATCCACATCCCAAGATTGCTCTTATCTATATACATGGAAGGCAATCAACTATCCAAAAGAGACAATGACATGTTCCGTACGAGGACAAACCTACCTAACCCCCTTGCCCCCACTGAGTGTGGGACAAGGATGAGCTAAGGTGATTGATGAAAAAAAATGAAAATTAGTATCAATTAGAAGAACTAGTTGCTTCAACAAGAGGGTGAGCACCAAAATCCTTGAGATGTTGAATTTTATTACTAAAAGCCTTACATTCATTACTAGAATGACCATGAACTCTATGATATGCACATAATGAAATCTTGTAGTAAAATTTCTTCCATGTTCTTGGAGGGATAGACATAAAATCATCTTGGAGGAGTCTTCACAAGATACCCTCTTGATTAGTATTAGAGGATGTTCCTATATTTTGTGACAAATATATCTCTTGCTTAGTACAAGGGGTCATACTCACACATGACTTTTTAGATTGTGAGATTTTTTACTCTTCTTGAAGGGAGGGTGTAAAATAATGAACTCCAACCGTTACTAAGACATGCCCTATGAGTGCTTTGTGTGATGAAATTAATATTAAGTGAAGAATTGTTTGTTTCTTTCATTTCTTGCAAAGGATAATAACCAAGACCACTAGTGTCTATCAAGTTCAAGATGCACTAATGTTAAGGTTGGATTAGAAGAATCTTTTTTGTAACAGTGTTAATATTGAGTGAAGGCTTGTTTATTTCTTTTGAGGGACAATAACCAAGACTACTAGTCTTTTCTTGCATGTTAGGCTCTATAGGGACACATATACCTTGTTCTCTAGCAACACATCATTTTCCACTATAACAAAGTTGTTTCATAATCTCATAACCATTTCAATAAATATTTTTTATTTCTTTTGTATTTGATGGGTTTTTATAGTCAAGTTCATCAAATTCTGTTGTGTACTTTGTTTCTTCTTCTAAAGTGGTTTAAGTGGATGATTTCAAATGCTCATCTAAATTTTATGTTGACATTATCGATTTATCTTTTCCCTTTTTAGATTATTTGCTTATGATCTTATATTCACCGATGAATGTAGGTGTGAAATCTAAGGAACCACAATCATATTCTAATATATTTTTGACTTCCTCAATATGTTTTTTTTGTCTTTCTATTGCATGGCTTCCACTTGTGTAGTTGTTGTAAGTTTTTTCAAAGGACACTCCTTTTCTCTCTCAAGTTGTAAAAAACTATAAGGCTCAAGATCAGCTTTGAGTGTGTACACTTTGTTGTTGTAGACCTACTTCATGATATGATGAAGAGTAGAAGGAACCCCATTCATTACATGAATCCATGGTCTACCTAAAAGAATATTATATGAAAGATCATGACACATAACATGGATCGGGGTTTGTAATGTGGCCTTCCTGACTTAATAGGTAATGTGATCACACCAAGCGGTCATTTTCCCATGTTATCAAACCCACTAATAGATAAAGAGGTAGGTTGTATTTGATTTTTTTTTTCTTAATCTTATCCAAAAGGTTTATGCTACAAATGTTAAGGGTGGAACCATTTTCAACTAGGGTCTTCTTTATCCCAATCCAGTTATGTATAGCTATTATGTTGAAAGCTTCGTTTTAGTTTTGCACTTATAACAGAGGTAACCCATCTTAATGGAAAGAAATGTCCAAGTTATTTGGTTTTATAGATTGAATTTTTGCTACTACTTCATTTGATTGCACATTAGGAGGGGTATGAACTTGTTGTAAGGAAATTTGAATCATGTTATGATAATGAGGGGAGGCTTGAATAAGATGCCATAAGGATATATTATTAGGAGTATTCTTTAGTTGTTCAACGAGATTATACTCCTTTTCATTATGTGAAGGAAAACAAAGAGGACCAAGAAAGATAGGGTTAGGCAATGGGAGGGATGTTGAATGTGTTTGTCTTGGTTGTGGATTATTTCTAGTGATATATGTATAAGCAATAGTATTATAATTTAATTGTTGTGAAATATTATTCTTAGTTGGTTGGAGGGTGAGGATAGGTTTGATTTGAGTTTCAATTTTTTCTGAAGGTGGGTAAAGGATGAGTACATTAACTTAGCGAAGGAGAGTCTAATGCCACTTCATCATCTTCATCTTAGGAAGCCTCATTACTAGTGCTTGAAATACATGTATCAATGTTCTCATTTTATTCCACCATGATATCTTCCCTAGTAGGAGCATTTTTAGGAGAGCTACAAACTATATTTTCATGACATTCAAATATTTTTTCTTCCATAATAACTTCATCACAAGTAGGGGAGTCATCTATGGTTGGATTGTCTTGCTTATCCGTGATGGTGTTCTCTTGTTTAATAATGTTTTCATAGGGGAAGAGAGACAAATAGGACTCTCATAAATATCATTGGTTTGACCTTCTAACACCAAAATATCTTTACAAATAGGAGAGATATTTGGAGAAGACCAAATTTGATTGTCATGATTTTCCATTGTATTCTACTTCACTAAAGCATTTTTATAGGGAGGCATATGAACTTTTATTTAATATGCTTATAAAGGTAAGATATTAACATTGTCTGACCCATAATGAAAAGTAGTTCTAACCATCTTATGCAATGCTTTGAGAATGTAAAAATTGTATATCCAAAGATGAAAATTACTTTTGTCCAATTAATGTAAAGCTTTAATAATGCAAACAATGTATATCCAAAGATCAAAAGTTCCTTTATCAAACCTATGCAAAAGTGAAAATTACTTGTATCCATATTATGCAAAGTTTAAAAAATATGAACATTTTTAGATTTGATGATTTTTGCTACTGAAATGATTTAAGAAGAATTCAAAAATGACCACTAAATTGATGTTTTTGACCTATATGCATAAAATAAAATTTCCTAAAACTTTTTAGATTGATACTATAAGGTACCAACAAGCCTAGGAAATACATAAAATCACTAGAAAACCTAGAATTTTTTTTTGTAGGTCTCCAAGGACTCATTCACCTAACTAGGCATATGAGTCCCACCTAGGGTTTTTTACAAGGTCAAATGTTGAAAACAAGTCAACTCAAAATTTCCAAAAGGTAGGAAAAACCACCTGTATAGGGACTAAATCGCCTAGAGGGGTGAATGAGTCCCAAATTAGGGTTTTTACACTAAATTCATCCAATTCTGAGTTGTGTTTAAGGTTTCTAGTTTGTACATTGTCTTGAGTGATTGTAATTACAAAATTTTAGTGAAATTGAATGATCCAAGATGCAAAAATGCAACCTATATGCACTTTTTAGTAATGCAAAATTTAGAATCCCTAAATGAAAATTAACTAATGCAAGATCCAATGCAAAGTTAATATGAGCTAGATCTAGGACTATGATGCAACCTACATTAGAAATAAATGGTTCAAAGGTTAGGTTCACTAAAACAAAAAGTAGGAAATAGGGTTCCACCTTCAGGAGATGGAACTAAGGGACCTATTTCACTCTTATTTCATTAAAGGAAACCCTAGAGATCCCTCAATCAAGAAAATCAATTGAGGAAAGTGATACTAGGGATGTTTCCTTAGGTGTGAGAAAAAATAGTGGTTCACCACCAAGAAAATTCTTAGAAAAGAATGAAATGAAAACAATATGCAAATCTAGCTAAATAACCTAGAAAATGAACTTGAAATCAGAATAATAAATTGAGAAATAAAAGAGAAATACCTGGAAGATTGAAGATTCCCAAAACAAGGTCTGAAACTTTGAAAAATTATTATTTTGAAGCTCACTAGGACTCATATGCCAGACTGGGTGATTTAGTCCTAGTTTATGGTTTCAGGCTGAAATTGGACTATGCAACTAGTAAATCAAGATCTACAAAAATGGTTGAAAAGTGGTATACTGGGACTCATATGCCCAAGGTGGAAATTTAGTCCCACTATCAAGGTTGATCTAAATTTTATATATCCTGTAGTGATCTCTTGTATCTTCTCTCATGTTTGATCTCTGAGTCTGAAACTCTGAATTCTGACTTGTAGACGACTTTCCATAACCTTGCAAGATAGCTGACAACTTTGAAAACTTTGCAACTTTGAAAAATTTCTCCAATATTTCTCTTCAATGGATATTCAGCCTAAATCTTCAAATCACACATCAAAGAAAGGGAAAAATCTTTTTTTGTTAGTGGATAGGGGTTTTCCTTGGTCAAACCTTGTTTTGGTAATCAAACCTTGAAATCAAATCAAATAGAATGAAGGAATGATGAATGAACAATATGTAATGTTGTAACTCACCAAACCAATGAATTTTTTAGTGGATAATATTCACCAATTGGCTAATAGTTTGAGCTACAATGTGACTTGAATCACCACATTTAAAAAAAAAATTATAGTCTTATTTAAATCGCCAAATAATTTATTTTATTAAAAAAATTTAACTCAAAATTCGCCACAATATTTGATACATGATAAGATCATAATCACTTAAATTTTATAAATTATAGTAAAAATCTATATTAATTGGCCAAAAATATATCGTAATTATTAGTTGCTTTAGGACCATATTTCTAATCTTTAGTTTCCACCATTGATTTATAATATAATGTAATGGCCCTTGTATTCCATGAGCTAAAATTTACCCATGATTTGTAATGCTCATGGGGCCCACAATGTTAGGTCTCATGAGAATTATAGATTGTGGGTAAATTTTACCTTAAAGAGTACATTGAGGGTCATTAGATCAATAATCTAAAAGAAAATTTGATCCCCATGTTAATTACAGATCATGGGTACATTTTACCTTGCAAAATAAAATGAGGGCCATTATATTATATTTTAAAACAATGGTGGAAAGTAAATATTATAGTCTACCCCTTCAACCCATCAATAATTTCCACTCTCGGGACACTACTTTTCCATGAGAATTATTTTTAGATTGGATAGATTTGGCATAATGATTGATGCATTTTCCTATTATTTTTCAAGATTTGCCAAAATTTTCTACAAAATTTTAGTGATGTAAAAAAATCACTGGTAAAAATTTATTTTTTTTCAAAAAAAGGGAAAGATTTGGCAATAGAAATTAATATTTTTTACTCAAAAATGAAATATTTTCCAAAATTTTATATATTTTTTTGAGAGGGGTTCCTTAAAGTTATCACTGCACCTAACTCTTGAAATAAAGGCTGCAATCTTGTATGGAATGGCTAGCATGAATGAAGATCTTAACTCTTGATTTTATGATATGGATCTTGAATTGAATGCTTGCTTGAATCATAAGACCCTACATCATAAATGTTAGCTCAAAATAAAACATGATGCATGTTGACTTTGACATGATCCTTGAATCTTGAATACAACTCCAAAATGCTTGATAATCAGCTCTTGAATGCTCTTTAAAGTGCTCTTATGATAACTTGATGAATTTTAAGCTTTGTAGGAGAAAATATGTGAAATAACCTGATTTATGCTTGTTTATGCCAAATTTCCTGAAATTCCAACACTACAAGCCGACATTAGATCTAGGGGAATAAAATCCTACCAAGAATTTGGTGCAGGAGCACCATTGCACATTTTGGTTTGTTTTTTCATTTTTGAGTCTAGGTTAGAGTTGAGTCATTCTATGATGTAATAAGGTAAAATTTACCAATATATGATGTAATTCAAGTTGTTTAGGGTCCTAGAGGGGTGGTGTCAAAATGTTGTCAATAAGGTTGCAATTTTGCAAATGTTGCATTGTGCATTTTTGTCAATTTTGGGGTTAGTTTGAATGTGAACAATCATCTTTTCAAATTATGGTTGTAAACCATTGGTATGAAATCTAAACATGTCTAAATATCCTCTATCATCATCAAGGCATGTTGGTTGCTTGAAGAAGTTAAGGAATAAAGCTCTATTGCTCTGGTTTTATGTGAGTTTATGTGTTTTCCCATAAATTCTAACTTTTTATGGCTCCGTACATTCAAATAATGAAGTGAAACCTAGGTGGAAAGTTGTGGTAGAGAAATAGCTTTCATTTGAATCTATTTGGAGTTTTTTTCATCAAAATTTGTAGGAGATAAATCAGATTTTCTAAAAGTTGCTTAGTTGTTTAGGGTTTTCTAGGGTTTGTTTAAAAACATGGAAAATTAGGCCATTCCACCATAGGAAAATTGTATAGATTGGTGGAATGGGCCTCTTAGGTGTGTTACTTAGTATTTTTAGGGTTGTAGGGTAGGGTGATAGTGTTAGAGGAGAATTTTCACGTGCCCTAGTCTAACAAGTTTGAATGTTAGGCTTGAATTTGCTAGTTTTGGCTTAGGACAACAAAAAAATTGATGTGTTCTAAAGAAACCAATGATGGAATTGTGAGTTTGGTGACTATTTAAAGTTGGTGGTGAAGTGCTTAAATTTTTTTGTGAAGAATATCAAATACCTTCTTTGGAAAAGAGGCCTAATTAGGCCTAGAAATAGCGTTGAAGGGAAAATATTGGCAAGATGTTCCAAAACAACCCATGGAAAGGGTTTGATATGTTGAATTGCAGGAAATTGATTTTCTAAAAATGTTTGTGAAAATTCCCTAAATGACCTTCTTTGGAAGATATAGTTGGACAAGCGTGTCAGTTGACTTACAAGCAAGTAGGTGTGATTGTGAGGGAACCAACCCTATATTGGGTTTGAGACTTGAAGACAAGTTGAAATATGATTGGTTGAAGAAAAAATCACCTTTCCTTGCATCAGGTGGTATCAAATCTTAGGTTGAGATCATTTGCAAGAATTTTGGGATTTGAAAGAAGAAAATTTGAAAAGTTCTAAGGAAAAGTATTGGAGATGCCTCTAAAAGGTAATTCAGTTGTTGTTTCTAGGGAATTGAGAGCCCTAAGAGAGTCTCAAGAAGCCATGGCAGCCAAGATGGAAGAACTAGAGAAGAGAGATAGAAGAGACAAAGGTCTTGCAGAGGAGAGTGACTCTAAGGATGTGGAAGAGGGTGAATAGGAGAACACCCCAGAAGGATCCCAAGGATAGATGGATTCAGAAGAAAGAAATTTCTACAAGTGCTCAAGGTTGTGAGGGGACAAACACAAGATGTGAAGATGGAGCTACCTATGTATGATGGTAGAATAGATGTTGAAGGAGTGACAGAGTGGATAGATGCCTCAGATAATTATTTTGAGTTCAAAGAAATAGCTAAAGATAAGAAGGTCAAGTTTTCCAAAACCAAGTTGAATGTACCAGCATTAACATGGTGGAATTACACCCAAGAGGAGAGAGAAAAGATGGGTAAGTCCAAGATCAATTTTTGGGACAAGATGGTGGCAAAGGTAAAGAGACAATTCTTACCCATTGATTATGAGATACAAGTATTTAGAATATTGCAAAATTTAAAACAAAGAGAGTTGGATGTGGTAGCCTACACTGAAGAATTTCATAAACTAAGCATAAGACTAGGCCATATTGAAAAAGAAAAAGAAAAGGTGGCTAGATATTTGAATGGATTGAGGTCTACAATACAAGATGAAATCATTCTTGCCACTCCCAAGACCATGGAGGAGTGCTTTCAAATAGCCATTAAGGATGAAGAAAAGATTAAGAGGTAGGAAAAGAAATCAAGGGGCAAAGGAAAGAGTTTTAGGGGCAGAGGTAACCCTGGTGGAAGAGGTTCACAAAGAGAGATAAATGAACAAAGCACTAGTCAAGAGTCTAGTGGAGAAACAAGAGGAAATTTTAGAGGAAGAAGGCCAAGAGGTAGGGTTAGATTTAATAGACAAGGAAGGGGGTCTAATACCTTCTCTAGAAGGTGTTATAACTATAATCAATATGGGAATCCTACTTGGAAGTGCCTAAACAATTAGGGTACAAGTTAAAAAAGTGGAGAAAGAAGGACACAACTTGTTCATGAATAAGATGAAGAAAGTGTGAACTCACCATCTCTCTATGCTACACCAGAAGTGGGAGAGGATTTGATGATTAGAAGAAAATTGATTAAACTTCCAATGAATAAGGAACCCCCTCAAAGGAAATCTCTATTTTGGACAACATGCAAGACCCAAGGAAAGGTATGTAAAGTCAACATTGATTCTCATTCAATAGATAACATAGTGTCTTTGGAAATGGTAGAGAAACTTAAGATGAAAAGAATACGTCACCCAACTCCATATAAGATTTTATGGCTTAACAAGGGGCAACAGGTGCTTGTGAATGAGAAGGCTTTGATAGATTTCTCCATTAGACCTTATAAAGAAAAAACTATTTGTGACATTGTGCCCATGGATGTGTGTCGCTTACTCCTTGGTAGGCCTTCGAAATATGACTAGAAGGCTCAACATGATGGCTACAATAATGAGTATGTAATTGAGAAGGATGGTGTGTCAATCAGCTTGGAACCTCTTCAAGAGGATGACAGTACAGTCCATGAAGGTCCTAGTGTGATGGTTGTCAAGGAATAGGTGTTCTTGAAAGGCTTCGAGAAGGAAGAAGTTGGTTTTACAATTGTGGGAAAGCCCATCTCTAATGCTACAACAAATCAAATGGAGGTTCCTAGTGAAGTGTATTCTTTGTTAGACAAGTATTAGCATATAGGAACAAGAGAGTTTCCTAATGCATTACCACCTATTAGGGATGTAAGCCATCATATTGACTTGATATCGGCTGCAACTCTGTCGAACAAGGAAACATACAAGATGACCCCACAACAAAATGAGGAGATTAGAAGACAAATTCAGGAGTTATTAGATAAAGGCATGATAAAGGAGCATTTAAGCCCTTGTGCTATGCCATTAGCATTGGCACTTGTTATGCCTTACATAACCACCCCATTTTATTTTGGAACAAAATGGGTCCCCCTTTTTCTTTCATTTTCTTTGCCTTTGGTTGTTTCGTTGGGTCTTCGGAGTTATTTTGTTTTCCTCCTAAGGTTTGTCTTTTATTCTGTCAAAGTCAGATCTGGATCTAAATCTAAACATTGAACTATGTCAATGTTTCAGGTTCGGACTCCATCCCGACCCTGACCTCGCCTTTCCCTTTGTTTCTTCTTTGGTTGGTTGTTTTCCTCTCTATTTTTTGTTCTGTGCCTTAGCAATTTTCCCTTTGGCCATTTTTTCCTTTTGTTCTGGCAGATGCAAAATTGGGACTGAAACCAAACTTGTTCCAAGTTCTAGTTTCCATTCCTTTCTCAGTTCTGGTTCTGCCTCCTTTGTTTTTTACCTTTGGCATCTTTTGGTTTTGTTCTGGTGAATGCAGAACCAGAATTGGAACCAAACTTGTTCCAAGTTCTATTCCTGGTTTCAACCCGGTTCTAGTTCTGCTGGACTTTCTCGTTTGTTTTTCCTTTTGTTTTGATTTGTTAGGGTCGTGGGTTCTTTTCTTCTCTTCCCTTTTCTTTTCTATCCTTTTACGCTCTATCTATTGTCGGAGGTAGGATCGGGATGGGATCCGAACCTAAAAAATTAAAAGTTTTAGTGCCAGATTTTGGTTCTGGTCCCGCCCCCATTGTGGTTCATCTAGGATCCTTTTTTTCCCCGACCCCAATTGTGTTTGTTCCCAGGTTTCGTTATCTTTTGCAGACGTGAAACGAGAATGTGGGATGTACTTGGAAATGATGGTTATTTCCATGTTCAGTTCTTGCTCCGACTCCGGTCCTGGTTCCATCTTGGCTCTGCCCTTGCTGGTATTAAAGGCAAGGGTATTTCTAGTTCGGATTCAGTTCCACCTCTGCCAGAGTTGAGTCTCTTTTTTTTGTTAAGTTTAATAAAGTGAGAGATGTATGAGAGGTAGGTTTGAAGATGATAATTATATACTTTGAGGACTAATGAAGGCATTGTTGTGCAAGGTTGAATCATAGATCAAAATGATATCTCTCAATGAAGTCAGTTAGGAAGCATACCTCAATCAAATTTGGCATAAAATTCCTTAAAGAAGAAAGCCGGTGAGACCCTCCTACTGTATTGCCAACTAGCAATGCATTCTATTCATCTGAAATACACTGATCACCTAGACATATGAGTCACCATGAGTTTTTATGTATCTCTCTACTTGGAAAGAAGTCACGTTGACCCTTGTGCACAAGGTTAGCATTGAGGAGAGGTGCTATCGACAGATGGAGGTCTTGGTGAAAGGTTATGCCTTCAACATAAGGTCTGGCCAAAGGGGTGAGGTCTCAGTAAAAAGAGGTGTCATTGGGGAGATGTATTGCTAATGGTTGTTAATCACACTGAGGGATTCTCCCTTTGGTGTAGTGTTTTGAGCTTGGCAAAAGGTCTTGCCGACCAAGCAGGCTCTCTCTAAAATAGAATGAGTTCGGGGTGAATTCTTCCCAACCCATTGGAGTCTCACCGAAGGGTTCTCCCTTCTATATAATGTCTCGTCGAAGGGAGCTAGTCTCGCAGACAGGGAATGGTATCAGTATAACCTCTAGAGAACTAGATTGACTCTTGCCGAAATGAAATGAGCTTAGGGAGAATGGAAGATCTTGGCATGATATCTCGCCGATTGGTGGTATTCTCGCTGACATGTTTTGTGCCTTCAATGTAATGTTTTGAGATCAATAGGATGTCTTGCCGAGTGCAATTGTCTCAGCGATGAAGGGCGATATCACTATAACTTTGGCTACCCATTGTGATATCTCACTAACCCGATGCTGTCTCACTGATAGATATGTGGTTGTGTTAGGACTCCTGGCCGAGGAGTTTGCATTTGACAAGAAGTCTTACCGACTGAGGGGAGTCTTGCCGATAGCGATGGATTTTCCAATGGAAAAGGATATCGGTATGACTCTTAGCGCCCGCTATGACTTCCTTCCAATAATGATTGTCTTGTCGATGGTTTTTTGTGATATTGATGTAACTTTTGCATTCAATATGAGGTCTCACTGACAGTTGTATGCTATGCTAATGCTGCTGTATAGTATAATTGCATCAACAAGAGATGACAAGTGTCTCACCGATATGTGATTTCGTTTGAGTAGCCTTTGACCGCCTAGAAAGTCTAAGTGGCATGCATTCAACTAATCAGAGGGAACTAAAGGTGAACCATTGGTAGTTTGACTGATTGACTACCCTTGTGAAGAAGATCAACAGAATTTGCACGACATGGGTCAGCTCAGTGAAACAATGGTGTTTGGATCTAATAGGGGAGGTCAAATGCTACTTCTCAAAGATGGTCAACTTGCAGAAAGATTTAGAGTAGGAAGAAAGCCGAAACAAAGAAGAGGCCATGAGTCTCAGGGACAGTTGTGGTGTCTACTAGTAAGGGTAGATTGACATTAATGATAATGATCCAGGACCTTCAAGGCAACTCTGATGGAAGCTCAAGGGTGGACACGAAGGATAGAAGTTAATGAAATTATTCCAAAAGATCTGGAAGCCATTCCTGAAGCGATCCTTCACTAACATGGACACAGGGATGCACATTGAATGTAGCATTAACTTCATTCCAAAAAGATCTAAGGGCCAACCCTTTTGAAACCGGTTGATATTTTGTAAAACCCTAAATATTTTGTAAAATCCTAAAGAGGGGCTGACTTTCTTTTAGGGCATGTTTTGTAAATATGGCACTTTTTGACTCTTTGTAAAAAGAGGGAGATTTTTCATAGAGTAGAGAGAAAAAAAGGATAGATAGAGATTTCAGGGACAAACATAGACTTTTCAGCAGTAGGGATTTTTTGAAAGATAGAGGAGATAGAACTGCATCCTGTTTCTTTGTAATGGGAGCTTCTTTTATCTTCTTAGTTAGGATTAGAGTGTAGATAAGCTCGAGAGTATAATATGGTGATGTATCTACCAAGTCTTCTTAGTGTAGATGGAGATGATTTGGAGTCATAGATTTTTTGTACACTGGTGATTGTGCCAGATTTGTAAATGTTGTTTATTTATTTCACAAATAGTAGAAGCAACCAGATTTAAATCTACTTCATATTATGCTTCAAAATGGTATTTATCTTGGGTTAATCATTCAATTTGAGAGGCTTTCAAGGAATGAAACTTTATTTTATGTTTTTTTCTAAATGGTGATTTCCAATATGCTATTGAAATTAGCATTGTAAATGAATGAAACTATGTGTTAATCACAAGTTAATTTTGTTTTGCAATTTTGTTAAGAATTCCTTGAAAGGTAACAAGTCTGGTTAAGTTGGATGAATTATCATTATTTTCAGTTCCAAAGCTTTCATCTATCTTTTTTTGTTTCTTTAAAAACCCTAGTTAAAATAGCTTTGAATTTATGTTTGATCTTAGAACAATCCAGAAGATCAACACCAACAGGCCCCTTGAACATTATAGTTCACATCAACCATTGAGTGAAATCAGCACAGTCGAGAACTGATTGCCAAGACCTTGGGAGTTAGATTTCCATGCATTATTCTTTCTCTTTCAAGAGAGCAGAATAGTAATATTATGTTTACTATTGTTGTGCTCGTCTGAACCATGAACAAGAAACTGGCGCTAGAAGGAGGGCCAGAAGAGAAAACTAGATAATACTGGGTTTTTCTCACTAGAAAGGTCCCGTAGGGTTCTTCTATCAGCTAAAAATCCACCACCTTTGATAGAACTCAAGACCCCAATAAGACACAAGAGTCACAAGACTAGGGCAACCATCATACCACCTTTGTCAGCTCCACTCACTCCACCAAGCTTTTCACCAATACCCTAGTGGATACCTATCAATCCACCATCAAATCCATGTTAATTGCCATTACAACTGGTTCAACCCATCCAACAGCTGGCTCAACCACCACCACCGCTACCAATGGAATTTTTTTAGAATAATCCCTCTCCTTTGGGGACTATTCTTGGAGGCTTTCACGATATGCCTAAGAATCCTGAGAAATTTTGTTCCAAATACATTCATGGAAAATCAAGGAGTGTTGAAGAGCACATACAAGCTTTTAAGGATTCTTGTACTAGAGCTCAGATAGCTCACCATGATGTAGTTTGTAGGTTGTTCCCTTATTCCTTAGAGGATATGGTGTGCAACTAGTACCTAAAGCTCCCTCAATGCTCTATTTTGGGCTGGATAGACCTGGAGAATGCTTTCATCAATCAGTTCAAGATTTATGTGGATCCAACCATTTTGTTCCACCAATTTTCTACCATTGGGAAGGAGCCAGGTGAACCTTTGCCCTTGTTTAATACCAGGTTTCAATGAATGTATAGGATACTGAAGGACCCCTATCTAGTCACTGAGAATAGTTCCATTCAAGCATACTTTAGAGTTATAGACCCTTTGCTTGGCTTGTTCGTACAAAGGACTTATCAACCGACAGTTATTGATTCACTGTCTAAAGTTTATCATCTAGCCATCAAGCTGCAACAACAAATTAGCTCTCAACAAGGAAGTTTGGGAGGAGGTTTTCCTTCAATGGGGTATCAGATGTCTAGCCCACCCCCTTTATTCGATACTATCCTAGGGATGTCTCCTTCCCATTATGGACCTATGTCTGTGTTACAGATTCAATCTCCTGTTCCACTCTTTTCCAATGAAGCTCCTAACTTCCTTTAGCAATCACAGGCTCATCATAGTCCACATGGTCATCATAACCAAGCTGGAACACCAAATCATGTCAGTCAGCCACTTGTTGCTAAGAGTGTTGAAAGTGAAAAGACAATTCAACTCGCAAATGAGGTAGAGACCTTAAAGAAAACTCTGTCTCAAGTCAAAAATGACATGGCTCAGCTTAGATTGAACCCCTCTCAAAACCAAGGTAATTATCCTAATCAGAACAATAACGACCGGGGTAATTATCAGAATAACAACAACCACAGCCAGAGGGGTTATCAAGGCCAAAAATCCCCTAACCAAGTCTATCAAAATAAAAATAGAGGATATAACCAGAGGCCAAATAACAACTGACAAAGGAATATAGGGCCAAATAATGGAGGAGTTTCTCACAATTATCAAGCTAATGAGGAAAGGTCGCATACTCCAAATGTGGCTGACCTTAATTTTATGACTAATTGGTGTAGGCTACATGATACCACAACCCATTTTGAGGTAAACTGCCCTGAAATGGAGAAAGTTGTCAAGATGGCACAAGCAGATGCCCAAATGTTCCAAGGGAATTCAAATAAAGAAGGTGGCTCAGTAGATACAACAATGACTTATGACTTTTTTAAGGAAGAACCTTCATTCCCAAGACAAAATGAGAATGAACCAAAGGAAGATTCATATGATTCCCAAGCTTTTCAAAAAAAGGGAGGACACTTCCTAAGAAATTAGAATAAGGGTCTATTCACTACATCAACACCACCTAATCACATGGTGCCTGCGAATCAAAGTTCTTATAACAACCCTCCTCAACCAAAAGGTCCACCTGACTTCCATAACAAAGGTAATTCACTTGGTGTTGTCAGATGTAATGCAAGTTATAGCACATAATTTGATATTGTTGCTAAGATGCAGAGATAGAAAGCCTCTTTATCATACTTTAACATCCTAAAGTGGTGCCCTGCTCAATGAGAGATAGTGTTGAAAGCTTTGGAACAAGCTGATAAATCAAAAGGGAAAAAAAAGGTGGCACCTGCTATAGACATGAACACAACTTTGTACAGAAGAAAGGTAGGTACCCCACCATTTCTTTTAAGTTTGAGAATTTGTGGGAAGAATCTACATAATTGTCTCATGATTCAGGGCTTCACGCCAATGTTATGCCATTTTCTCAGAGTGAATAAATTGGGATTGGTATCCAAACAAACAAGAAGATCATACAACTTGATAAAACATAGGTTAATGTAGTTGGAGAATTGAGAAATATACATGTGCAAGTAGGGTCTCACCCTAGGATTTTAACCAATATAGATATTCAAGTATCAAACATTCCCAAGACTTATGGTATGTTGTTGAGTTGTAGATTTGATGAAAAGTATAGGGGATATCTCCCCACTCTTTCAAGACATGTGGCTACCAAGGAGGGGGAGTGCCTCATGTAGATTAGATTCAAAGTGAACATCGCCTCAGCATATCATCAATCGAGTGCGACGTTCCAATGAGTGTAGCCTATTTTGAAACCGAGATAGGGTTTATAAAAGAGAAGAAATTTTTACCCTTTCACCCTTGATCCCATCATCAATACAAAATTTCTTTGATCCCAAGGATTAATGAAACCAATAAGGATTGATTAGGGAAGTTGTAACAAGATCAACTGGTCTTAGGGGAAGATATTGATTTGCGAAGTATTCTACTCCCTAGTTGGTGCAGGATACACTACCAAAATCATTCAGACCTGACCTGCCAACCCTGCATCAACATTTTAAATTAGGTTTCCCAAACTCAGGAAACTAGTATAAGTCACCTTGAGACTGTTGTAGATCACTTCTCATTTGAAGCGAAAGATGCAGTAATGTTAACCAGGGATGAGATACCTTCAAAGGAAGTTCCTTCTCAAATTGAACTTATCCCAATTGCATTTCCAAACCAACATAGTTATGAGGAACAACCCCAAGGGTTGCTCGATACCACTGCACTCACATGTATACCAAAACCCATGGGATTAATCAAAGATGTGAGTGACTGTCAGAAGGATAGCCACAAATTATATCATATATCTATGCAGGAATTGGAAATTACACTTGAGGAACTTATTGAACACCTTTTCCCCATATTTGATGCAAAGGATCAAGAACCCCCACCTATGGCTTATCTTATCCAAATTCCCATAATAACCTCAAAGGGATCAACCCTAGCTCATGATCAGCTATGGACCTTCACGTTTGATGGATCCAAGTCCAAAACGGGCTATGGTGTGGGGATTGAATTAACCAACCCGAAAGGGAAAAATTGTTTTTCTTCTTATAGGTTGCAATTTGGATGCACTAACAACGTAGCAGAATATGAAGCTCTAGCTCGGGGACTGATGTTTGCACATAAGAAGAAAGTTATTGCATTAATGGTTAAAGCGGATTCAAAAGTAGTTATCAAGCAATTGCACAACCAATACACATGTTACAATAGAAGGTTGGCAGCTTATAGAAATCAGTTATGGAACTTGATTGAAGACTTTGATGTCTTTGAGATTAGTTTAATCCCTAGAGAAGAGAATCAAATAGTTGATTCATTAGTTGTTGTTGCAAGTAGCCTGGAAACCATGCAAGGCTCTAGGCTTAAAATATTCTCAGTAGAATTGATATCCACCCCATGTGTTCTTGATAATGTTAGGAACTTTCAAGTTTTTGATAATGATCAGCATATCTTTGCTTTTCTAGCAAGCTCAAATGTTTTTGGAGGACAAATCATTGATGAGTCCAACAAGGATCAAGGAGACTGGAACCCTGAAGATTGTGATATAGAGGGGTTCCTTAATCTGAAAGGTAATAGCATTCCCAAGGGAATGGTGGCCTTAGAAAGAATTTTTGATTCAAACCCAAGGGCTCGAGAAAAGGTATCAGTCGAAGATAAAGGAGGTGAATATGAAACTATTAACCTAGCTGATTCTGGCCCTGAAAGAAATGTCTACATAGGAAAGGCCTGCCCTGAAGCAATCAGAAAAGATATACTAAGGGCACTGAAGAAGGATATTGCTGCAATAGCTTGGGGATATGAAGATCTAAAGACATTTGATGCTTTTGTGATGACTCATACCATTCCTTTGAGGCCTGAAGCTAAACCATTTCGACAGAAACAACACCCTGTCAATGCCCTGATTGAACCACTAATATTTAAGGAAGTTCAAAAATTGCTTTCTGCAAGAATAATCTTCCCTGTACAACATTCAACATGGGTGGCTAACTTGGTTCCAGTCTATAAGAAAAAAAGAGAGATCAAGCTATATGTAGATTTCAGGAATCTAAATAGAGCTTCAGAAAAGGACAACTACCCACTCCCTTCACTGGATGAAGTCTTGTAGACTATCAATGGGTCTCAGATGATATCATTCCTGGATGGTTATTCTAGATACAATTAGGTCATTGTTAACTATGATGACAAAATGAAGACAACCTTCACTACTAAGTGGGGAACATTTTCTTACAAAAGGATGCCATTTGCTCTGATAAACATTGGAGCCACTTTTTAGCATGCCATGTATGTAGCATTCAAAGATCGGATTGGAAAATGCATCATCATTTACATGGATGACCTGACAGTATTCTCTAAAGATAGACTAAACCATGCTGCAGAATGACCTAAAGTTCTTGAAAGATGTATCCAGTATGGTGTCTCCTTGAATCCTAAAAAGTGTGTGTTTGGGATTTCTGAAGGGAAACTTTTAAGACACATAATCTCTAAAAGAGGAATATCGATCGATCCAAAATGAGTCGAGTCCATTCTAAAGATAACCAGGCCAGGAAGCAAGAAGGAGATGAGATCTTTCTTTGGAAAGATCAACTTTGTGAGGAAGTTTATCACAAGTTTTGTAGAAATTGTAAAACCATTGAATGAAATGATGAAGAAAGATGCTATAATAGAATGGAGTAATGAGGCAAAGGCCACGTTTTCATAGGTCAAGTGATCCATTTCAGAAGCACCAATCTTCACCAGCCCTGAATACTTGAAGTCGTTCTATATTTATTCTTTTGCTTCTGAGCACTCATGTGCAGCCGTCCTAACTCAATGAAGAGAGGAGGGAGATGAGAGGCCAATCGCCTTCATGAGTTCTTTGTTTAAGAATGATAAAATCAAGTACCTACCTCTTGAAAAGCAATATTTTGCATTGGTTAGAGCTATCAAGAAGTTTAGGCATTACATCCTATGAAGTTAGATTATTATTGTGGTCCCTGATGCTGTTGTGAAATCTCTACTTATGAGAGCAAGTTGGGAGAATGAAGAGGGAAATGGATGGCCATTTTGCAAGAGTTTGACCTAGAGATTCATCCTATGAAACTTTTATGAGGTATGGTCCTATCTAAATCCATGGCGGATGTCGATGAGAATATTCTCTGTCAGCAATACACAACACAGTCCTTTTCAAATGACCCTTGGTATGCCGATATCATCTATTTTATGCTTAGTAATTAGTTCCCAGAGGGAATGAATACAACTCAAAGGAGAGTATTGAGAATAAAGAGCTCTCATTATATGCTCAAAGGAGGATTTCTCTACAAGAATAATTTCAAGGGGGTGTACCTACGATGCCTTGATCGACAAGAGGCTAAGCATGTAATTATTGAATTTCATGGGAAACATGGCATAGGTCATGGGTCTGTAGATTCATTAGCACATCAGATCCTCAGATCGGGTTACTACTAGTCGTGTGTGTTCAAAGATGCGCACCAACATGTAAGAACATGTCACATATGTCAGATTTTTGCATCAAAAGAATGCCATTCAACCATTCCATTGCGGCCTATTTATGAGGTAAGGCCATTTGCCTAGAGGGCGCTAGATTTTATTGGGGTAATTAACCCAAATTCTTCTGCAAGACATAAATTTGGTCTGACTACCACTGATTACTGCACGACATAGATAGAGACTATACCTTGCAAGAACAACACGATAGAGGTAGTAATCAAGTTCCTCACTCAATGCGTCACAACTAGGTTTGGAGTACCCTTCACATTAGTATGTGACAATGGCTCTTCCTTTTCTTTTGCTGAGTTCATTTCATGGGCTTATGATCACAAAATTGTTTTGAATTATTCTTCAAACTATTACCCACAAGGAAATGGAGTTACAGAATCAACTAATAAGAATCTCTTAGGGGTAATCAAAAAACTATTAGAAAACAATCCTAGGGACTGGCATACCCAGCTAAGATTTGTGTTATGGGCAGATAGGACTAGGATCAAGGCTGCTTTAAAGACTTCACCATTTAAGCTAGTGTATGGCCAAGATCATGTGTTCCCTATTCACTTGCAAATACCTATCCTTGAGTTTATGCAAAAATTTTACTCTAGTGATGATAGGATTGAACTAAGGTTGGTTGGTTTGTTGAAATTAGAAGAGTAGAGGGATGCCACCTAGTAGCAATTCTTTAGACACCAGGTTGTTGTCAAATGTTGGTTTGAAAAAAGAGCCAAAATCAAGGCTTTCAGAATGTCAGACCTTCTGTTGCTATGGGATAAAGCTAGTGAAAAGAAGGGCAGTCACCAAAAATTTGATAAGCTCTAGTTGGGTCCCTATCAAATTGCTAAAATCCTAGGAGAAAATGATTTCTGATTGAGTAGTTTAACTAGAGAACCTATCCCATTGCCTATCAATGGGTGATTTCTTAAGCTGAAGTTTGGTATTTTTACTGGCCTGTGCATTTATGTAAATAATTTTCTATAAATAGTTTCTGTAAATAGTTTTGTTGTTTGTTTGTTTGTTCTTTCTTTTTTTCCTTTCATTTCCTTGGTTGTTTGGTGTTTGTCTTGTTTTGTTTTTTAGGGTTTCTTTGTTCTTTCCATCTTGAAATAGTGGGTTGTTATTTGAATTATACTTTGGTTATTAGGAGAGAAGTGGTTTAGATATTTTTAGGTTTTTTGATTGGGTGATTTTGTCCTAAATTCATTGTTTTATGCCCATTGTCAATAAGAGTTGTGGAGAGTCTTGAAAACAAGGTGCAAAGTAAACAATCTTCATTAGCTACCTATGAATCTATCACAAATCATCAAGATCATCTCCTTTGTAATGGTATATTTGTCCTAGGATGATAGTGTTGTAAGATTTGAATGAAAAATCTAATCCCCCAGATGCTGTTATGAGGTCCATGGTAGGTTTCAACCTAGAACAGATGTTTGACATATGACATATTGACAAAAAATTGAATGAAATATCTGAAACTCCAAGAGAAAAGAAAAATACAAGAGAACTATCTAAAAGAAAGAGAAGATTCAATATGAATGGGTGATTCCAGTATCTCTACCGGGGCTATGGATGCCTGACTGGCAGTAGAGTAATGCTGTGAAAAAACTAGAGGCATCTCTATCGAGGCTATGGATGCTTGACTGGCAGCGGAGCAATGCCTAGGATATCATTGCACAACAACTAAAGGAAATCAACTCATGTAGTTCAAATCTTGCACATTGTTGTTCAAAAGATGAGTAAAACTTTATAAAAGGGTGATGCACCATCAAGCACACACACATGGATTTAGGGTTAGCCAATGTTGACTTACATTTGAGATTCTAGCTCAACCTTGGTTGTTAAAACTGACCCAACTGGAGTTGTGATTTTCATAAACCAGGAGTTTTGGGTAGCTGAATCCTTCAGTTTCTTGAAAATGGTTAAACCATTTTCCCATTTGAGTCACCATTTTTTATGCCTTGCATAACCACACCATTTTATTCTAGAACAAAATGGGTCCCCCTTTTTCTTTCATTTTCTTCACCTTTGGTTGTTTGGTTGGGTCTTCGGAGTTCTTTTTTTTTCCTCCTAAGGTTTGTATTTTGTTCTCTTGGAGTTGGATCCAGATCTAAATCTGAACATTGAACTCTATCAATGTTTTAGGTTTAGATTCCATCCCGACCCCATCTTCGCCTTTCCCATTGTTTCTTCTTTGGTTGGTAGTTTTCCTCTCTATTTTGTGTTTTGTGCCTTAGCAATTTTCCCTTTGGCCCTTTTTTCCTTTTGTTCTAGCGGATGCGAAATCGAGACTGAAATTGAACTTGTTTCAAGTTCTGGTTTCCATTCCTTTCCCAGTTCTGGTTCCACCTCCTTTGTTTTTTACCTTTGGCATCTTTTGGTTTTGTTCTAGAGAATATGGAACCAGAACCAGAACCAAACTTGTTCCAAGTTCTGTTCCTGGTTCTGACCTGGTCTTGGTTCTGCCAAACTTTCTTTGTTTTTCTTTTTTGTTCTGATCATTTGGTCGTGGGGTGTTTTTCTTCCCTTCCCTTTTTCTTTTTCATCCTTTTTTGACATCTTGTTATCTACTATGGGAAGCGAGATCAGGATGGGATCTGAACCTGAAACGTTGAAAGTTTTAGTGCCAGATTTGGTTTTGCTCCCACCCACATTGTGGTTCATCTGGGATCATTTTTTGCCCCGACCCTGATTGTGTTTTTTACTGAGTTTCATTATCTTTTGCAGATGTGGAACTAGAATGTGGGATGGATTTAGAAAGGATGGTTATTTCCATGTTCAGTTCCTGCTCTGACTCCCATCCTGGTTCTATCTTAGCTCTGCCCCCACTGGTATTAAAGGCAAGGGTGTTTCTAGTTTGGATTTGGTTCTACCTCCACTAGAGTTGAGTCTCTTTTTTTGTTAAGTTTAATAAAGTGAGAGATGTATGAGAGGTAGGTTTGAAGATGATATTTTTATACTTTGAGGACTAATGAAGGCATTATTGTGTAGGGTTGAATCATACATCAGAATGATATCTCTCAATGAAGTCAGTTAGGAAGTATACCTTAATTAGATTTGGCATAAAATTCCTCAAAGAAGAAAGTCGGTGAGATCCTCTTGCTATCTTGCCGACTAGCAGTTCATTCTATTCATCTAAAATACACCGGTTGCCTAGACATATAAGTTACCATGATTTTTTATGTATCTCTCCACTTGGAAAGAAGTCACGTTGACCCTTGTGCACAAGGTTAGCATAGGGGAGAGGTCATGTCAATAGATGGAGGTCTCAGCAAAAGGTTATTCCTTCAGCATAAGGTCTGGCTAAATGGGTGAGGTCTCAGGGAAAAGAGGTGTCATCGAGGAGATGTCTCACCGATGGTTGTTAGTCATGCCAAGGGATTCTCCCTTCGGTGTAGTGTTTTGAGCTCAGTGAAAGGTCTTGCCGACCAAGCAAGGTCTTGCCGAAACAAAATTTGTTCGGGGTGAAGTATTTTTGACCCACTGAAGTCTCGCCAAAGGGTTCTCCCTTCAGTATAATGTCTCATCGAAGGGAGCTAGCCTCACCGATAGGGAATGGTATTGGTATAACCTCTGGCCAACCGGATTGACTCTTGCCTAAATGAAATGAGCTCGGGGAGAATGGAAGAGCTCAACATGATATCTCATAGACTGGTGGTATTCTTGCTGACATGTTTTGTGCCTTCAATGTAACGTGTTGAGCTCGATATGATGTCTTGCTGAGTGCGATTGTCTCGGCAATGAAGGGGGATATCGCTATAACTTTCACTGCTCACTATGATATCTCATCGACCCGATGCTGTCTCACCGATAGATATGTGGCTGCGGTAGGACTGCTAGCCGAGGAGTTTGCATTCAATAAAAAGTCTTGTGGACTGAGGGGAGTCTTGCCGATAGCGATGGATTTTCCAATGGAAAAGGATATCAATATGACTCTTAGTGCCCGCTATGACCTCCTTCCGATAGTGATTATCTTGTTGATGGTTTTTTGTGATATCAATGTAACTATTGCATTCGATATGAGGTCTCACTGATAATTTTATGCTATGCTGATGCTACTATAAAGCCTATGTGGCATGCGTTCAACCAATCAGAGGGAACTAAAGGTGAACCATTGGTAGTTAAATTGATTGACTACCCCTATGAAGAAGATCAACAGAATGTGTGTGACATGGGTTAGCTCAATGAAACAATGGTGTTTGGATCTAACAGGGGAGGTCAGATGTTGCTTCTTGAAGATGGTCAACTTGCAAAAAGATCTAGAGTAGGAAGAAAGATGAAACGAAGAAGAGGCTGCGAGTCTCAGGGACAACTATGGTGTCTACTGGCAAAGGTAGATCAAAATTAATGATAATACTCTAGGACATTCAAGGCAGCTCTGATGGAAGTTTGAGGGTGGACATGGATGCCAAAAGTCAATGCCATTATTCCAAAAGATCTGGAAGCCATTCTTGAAGTGATCCTTCACCGACATGGACACAAGGATGCACATTGAATGTAACATTAAGTTCATTTCAAAAAAATTTGAGGGCTGACCCTTTTGAAATCGGCTGATATTTTGTAAAACCCTAAAGATGGGTCGACTTTCTTTTAGGGCATGTTTTGTATATATGGCACTTTTTTCCTCTTTGTAAAAAGAGGGAGATTTTTCATAGAGTAGAGAGAAAAAAGGATAGATATAAGAGATTTCAAGGACAGACATAGACTTTTTAGCAGTAGGGATTTTTTGAAAGATAGAGGAGATAGAACTGCATCCTATTTCTTTGTAATGGGAGCTTCTTTTGTTTTATTAGTTAGGATTAGAGGATAGATAAGCTCGAGAGTAGAAGATAGTTATGTATCTTTCACGTTTTCTTAGTGTAGATGGAGATGATTTAGAGTCATGGATTTTCTATACACTGGTGATTGTGCTAGATTTGTAAATGTTGTTTATTTGTTTCACAAATAGTAGAAGCAACCAGATTTAAATCTACTTCATATTATGCTTTAGAATGGTATTTATCTTGGGTTAATCATTCAATTTGAGAGGCTTTCAAGGAATGAAACTTTATTTTATGTTTCATCTAAATGGTGATTTCCAATCTGGTGTTGAAATTAGCATTGTGAATGAATGAAACTATGTGTTAATCACAAGTTAATTTTGTTCTGCAGTTTTGTTAGGAATTCCTTGAAAGGTAACAAGTTTGGTTAAGTTGGATGAATTATCATTCTTTTTAGTTCCAAAGCTTTGATCTATCTTTTTTTGTTTCTTTAAAAACCCTAGTTAAAGTAGCTTTGAATTTATGTTTGATCTTAGAACAATCCAAAAGCTCAACACTAGTAGGCCCCTTGAACATTATAGTTCACATCAACCATTGAGTGAAATCAACACAGTCGAGAACTGATTACCAAGACCTAGAGTTAGATATCCATGCATTATTATTTCTATTTCAGGAGAGCAGAATAGTAATATTTTGTTTATTGTTGTTGTGCTCATTTGAACCATCAACAACACCTAAGAAGGATGGAGATTGGATACTTTGCACTGAATCAAGAGGAATAAATAAGATCACTATTAGGTACATCCTCCCTTTACCTTGGATGGAAGATTTAATGGATAGCTTGGTTGGTGCTAGGTACATCTCAAAGATAGATTTAAAATTTGGATACCATCAAATGAAAATAAGGGAAGGTGATGAGTGGAAGGCCACCTGATGAGCCCAAAATGTGCTCATAGTTTGGATGTTATGATAAACTTTTAATGCCTTTACTTTTGTTATTTGTGGTTGTTTCAACTCTGTTGAAACCTTTTATTGGGATATCCTATAGCAAAATACTTTTATATTCCTGCAGCTCATTGTGTTGACTTGATTGCATTTATTTCCCCGTTGACTCCCTAATTGACTGGTATATCGCATACAATTTTTGAATGATGAAATAGATTTAAATGTGTGATTAATGAATGGATATCGTGTATGTGCCATACACCTTTTCTTTTGCATCTGTTACCTTTTATGTCGCAGGTTGTTGAAGAATGATCGAGTCGAGCGCAGCCGATCTCAACCTTGCAGTAAAGTCCATTTCCTGCACAACTTCGAGGAAGCTCCGGCGAAGACTCTTTGACTGAAACCATTGGGAAAGATTTTTAATGACAATCAATCTGGAAAGAGTGGAGTGCTAGATTCTCTCTGGATCGGGTTGAATGCATAAATTAATTTATGAAGTTTGTTCCTTGATTCTGGGATACACTTTACTTCCACAACTTTCTTTGATAGGGTTAGTTAGTTGTTCTTTTGATTTAAAAATAAAATAATCCTCCTATGCGAGGGAGTAAGAGATGATAGCTAGAGTAAGATAGAAGCCTAGTGATAGAAAATATCATGTAAGAATCAGAATGATATTAAAAAGCAGAATCTATTTGTCAAGAGACAGAGTTTGTTGTTAGTTTTCATTTCAACAAAGCAATGTATACCATTCTATTTTCATGAATAAAGTTTGATGAAGTTCTAAGTTTAGCACCTGCGTAATCAGTAGATGCTTGCTAAGGGGGCCCACTTAGTAAGTATCTATAGCTAGTTAGTTAGTTGTTCTTTTCTGTTGATCTTCAGTTAGCTTTCATCTTTGAAGTTTTCATACAAACTCAGTCTTATATTGCTTCTGCAGCATAGAGAGTCCATCCCTGTGATTGTTCCTACAACATAAGGCCAGTTGATAGTTTGTGCTTCAGTCGTAGTTGTTATAGTTTATATTTTAATTAAATCATAGTTGAGTTAAAGAACTTTGCATTACCTTCCTATAGTGTAGATAGAATTCCTTTCCAATATTTATTTCTGCAAAGATCTGACCAAAACAAGTTCTTAGTGCATATATTTTTCCGCGCCATTTAAAGTTTACATCCCCTGGTTTGACAAGTAAATGAACATCCATAGAGAGATATAAGTCACCTATTGGAATTTCCAATTCCCAGGAAAGGTTTTACTGTGATTTTCATATCCTTTTGTGGGTGCGACCATTTTTGGCACCGTTGCCGGGGATGGCGTCCAGCTAGGAATTTGTCAGAAGTCATTTTTAGCATTAGTTTAGTTTATTAGTCAAAATTTTTCAAAATATTTCAAGCCACTATTCATCGTATTGCATGCATAGAAGAAGAAGAGATGCACTGGGAAGGTTCCTCCCTGAAAATCTGTTTATTGAACTACCATTTGACCCAGTTGACAACGAACCTGAGGAAAATCCATTCGCTCTGTTATTCCAGCAACCAAACATGGAAAATAATCCACCTAATAATCCACCTCTTGCATTTGAGTTTCCCATTGTTCCCCAGAGAGATACTGACAATCTTAAAAACATTCCCTCTTCCTTGCTTCCAAAATTTTATGGCCTGGTTACGGAGGACCCAGAAACTTTTCTATTTGAATTTGATGTCCTCTATCGCAGTTATGACTACAACACAGATGCCCATAAACTAAAGTTATTTCCTTCCACCTTGAAGGAGGGAGCTCTCAGATGGTTCATGAGTCTGGGAAGAGGCATTGTAGATAGTTGGGCAGCCATGCAGATGAAATTCCTTGAAAATTATAAGGAATATTGTAAGAGTGCCAGCAAAGGTGATGACATATTCTAAATTTAGTAGAAGGACGATGAAAGTCTGGAAGATTATATTTCCAGGTTTTTGTTTTCACTAAAGAGGAACTCAAACCATACTCTCAATGAGGACTCTCAGAAACTACTCTTTCTGAGGGGAATCAGTGATGCCTGTATAGACGCCTTAGACCTGAAAGGAGGAGGTGATATAGCTCAACTGTCTTGGGATGATATAAAGAAAATATGTCTTAACTACTCTTGAGCAATAGTTAAGAAAGGTCAAGGTCATCATGCTACAGTGGGGAAGTCTTCTTCTGGTGGAGTTTCTCGGATAGAGATATAAAATTTGCTGTCTGACTTCAAGCAGGACATCATTAATAATATGGCTACACAACTGAACACTATGCAAGCTCAGAAGAAACATGAGGAAGCTGAGGTAGTTTTGGCCGAGTTCTATCCATATTGCAGATAGAAGAAGCGTGACTGTAGATGCAAGATGGTGGCTAATTTGGAAGCCAGGAAACTACCTACTAACTTCAAACTAGTAGAAGGTGATGATGATCAAGTGTTCTTTGTTGCACAAAGGAGACCATGAGCCCAAAGATAAGGTATGCTTCAAGATCTTTTAACTTTTGGTAATCCTTATTCTGGCTATAATAACCAATGGAAACATGCATATGGACCACCATCACTCTGGAACCCATCTCAACTAAGTTGGCCTAATTATCAAAACCCACAATGGCAATCTCCTCAAGGAGGTTGGCAACAACCACAAGGGCAATGGACCCCACCTTCAGGAAATTGGCAGCAAAATCCTCAATGGAGAGGCCCTCAGCAATGGCAAAACTAGTCCCCTAGATTCCTACAGCTTCCATAGCCACAACCACAAGCCCTCATGCCACCTCCTGCAACAACTGCCACAAATCCTGGCCCTCCGAAGCAAATGTCTATGCCTGCCTAGCCATTGTCAAATCCCAATAATAAGCAACAGTAGCAGCCACAACAGCCTATGTATTTTGTCGAAGCCAACCAATATCAAGCTTATGCCTTAAACGTTAATGACATCCATTTGAGGTCTGAAACCACTTTACCAGCTCCAAAACCCCCTCTAATTACTGAAATACCAGATTCTTCCCTTGAAGAACCTACTGCGCCTGCTGAGCATATGCCCATAACTGATACAGTTTCTAAAGAGCCTGTTTTGCAAAGTCAAGACAAACCACCTTTTCCTCAGAGGTTGCAAATTACTACATTTAAATCCATGGAAGAACCCACTATTGACATTCTAGATTAGCTCAAAAATGTATAGATTCAAATCCCTTTATTTCAGGCTATTAAAGATATTCCTATTTTTGGAAAAGCTATTAAACATGCCTGTTTGAAGAAGTCTAGACGAAAGAAAAAGGATCCTCAAACAATTCATGTTTTAGGGAAATTGGCTGATATAATGTTGGGAAATGTAGTCATTCCAAAGTATATTGACTCTGAAAGTCCTGTAGTGCAGATACATATAAATGGCCAAGTTGTAAAAAATGTTTTGATTGATTTAGGTGCTGCCATTAATGTCATAACAAAGCATACTATGGACTCCCTGAATATTTCAAACATTAGGTCTACACCCATAGTTCTATAGCTTGCAAACAGCTCCATAGTTAAACCTGATGGGATAGTGGAAGATGTAATTGTCACTCTTGAATCTTGGGAGTATCTTGCTGATTTCACAATATTATCAGTTAAGGCAACTTTAGGAGGGTATCCAGTTATCCTTGGTAGACCATGGTTAGCAACTGCTGATACTTTTATAAGATATCGTTCTGGAGATATGACCATTTCTCATGGATAGTTCACAAAGAAATTGGCTCTGTCTCCGCCTGCTAGACCTCAATCAGATTTGTCCCAACCTATTTGGCCAGATGTGGGGGAAGAAGCTGAAGAAGCTAATTCTTTGGCTCAATTAATGATGATTCAAAATTATCCATTCTCACAACTTCAAAGTGAGGATGCTTTGCTTTTTCAAATCCTACAGTACAACTCTGATACGGGTAGTTCATTTGATCCAAATGACAGTCATCTTCAATGTTTCCTACAACAACCAAATTCTGAGAGTTCATTGCCTAAACTTCTAGCAATTTTTCATAACTTGCTTCCACACAAGGTACAAACATTACCTATAGATTCTATGAGTAATCTCATTAAGCATATAGAATTGTCTCCAGATCATTGTTTGAATGTCAATAGCAAGTTGTCACAGTCTCAAGAGGCTGACGTATTAAAAATGCTACAAGAACAACATAAAGCTTTTGCATGGGAATATGGGGACATGCAAGGAATAGATCCTCAAGTTTGTACTCATAGGATATATATCAAAGAAGATTGTTCACCAATTAGACAACCTCAAAGAAGAGTCAACCTAGCACTTAGAGAAATAGTTAAAAGTGAGCTTCAAAAGTTGCTTAATGCTGGTTTTATTTATCCAATCTCTGACAGTCAATGGGTTTTTCCACTAGTCATTGTCCCCAAGAAAAGAGGAAAATGGAGAGTGTGTGTAGATTACAGAGAATTGAACAATGCCACTAAAAAAGATCACTTTCCACTACCTTTTGTAGACCAAGTACTAGACTCACTGTCTGGCAAAAGATATTTTTCCTTTTTGGATGGTTACAGTGGGTACAATCAGATAAAAATTGCCCCTTAAGATCAAGATAAGACCACTTTTACCTATCCATGGGGAACATTTGCTTATTCAGTCTTGCCTTTTGGTCTATGCAATGCGCTAGCAACATTCTAGAGAGCAGTAATTAGTATCTTTGCTAATATATCTTATGAATGTATAGAGATTTACATGGATGATTTTACTACCTATGGAATCACATTTGAAGAAGCACTGGTGAATCTAGAAAAGGTATTGAAAAGGTGTAGAGAGAAAAATTTGTCTCTAAATAGTGAAAAGTGTTTTCTAATGATGGAAGAAGGTATTGTTCTAGGTCATCATATTTCAAGGAATGGAATTTAGGTTGACCCTGCTAAAATTGAAGTAATTCAGAATTTACAAACTCCTGCAAAACAAAAAGATGTTAGAAGTTTCCTTGGCCATGCAGGGTATTATAGAAGGTTTATAAAAGATTTCAGTAAAATTGCTAGCCCACTTTATGCCCTATTAACAAAGGATTCTCAATTCGAGTGGACAGAAGCCTGTGAAAAATCTTTCCTGCAACTAAAGGACTTGCTTACTAAAGCCCCTGTTCTTCAAGGTCCAAAATAGAATTTTCCTTTTCACATACACACTGATGCATCTGATTTTGGTATAGGAGCAGTTTTAAGTCAAAAATAAAATTCAATTGAGCATGCTATTTACTTTATCAGCAAGAACCTTCAGGGTCCTAAGCTCAACTATACTGTTATAGAAAAGGAATTGCTTGTAGTAGTGTATGCTCTAAATAAATTTAGGCATTATGTCACAGGTTATTAGATATTCGTCCATACTGACCATGCAACAATCAAGTATCTGATGAACAAACTTGCCATTTCTGGTAGATTGACATGATGGCTCATGTTATTACAAGAATTTGACATTACAATCATTGACAAACCAAGAAAAGCTAATGTTGTAGCTGACTTTTTATCAAGACTTCAATCAGCTGCACCTATTGAACATGAAGTCATTGATGATAGGTTCCCAGATGAATATTTTTTCTCCATTGTCACACATACTCTGTGGTATGCAGACATTACCAATTATCTAGCAGCAAACAAAATACCAGACCACTTTTCTCCAAAAGAAAAGAAATTGTTAATAGTGAAAAGTTTTAACTTTTCTTGGATTGTGAATTGTCTATTTTATACTGGCCTTGATCAAGTAATGTGAAGATGTGTAAGAGAAGATGAGACTTATGATATCTTGCATGCTTTCCATGATGAACCGTATGGGGACATTTTGCAGCAAAAAAAATATCAATGAAGATTCTTATAACAGGGTACTATTGGCCAACATTACACAAGGATGCTGTGGCCTATACAAGGAAATGTGATAGATGCCAGTGTATGGGAAGACCAACTAAGTCAGATAAAATGGCACTATATCCACAGGTGATAGTCACCCCTTTTGATAAATGGGGGATGGATTTTGTGGGACCAATTGATCCACTATCAAATGGCAAGTCATATATTCTAGTTTGCATGTACTATATAACAAAATGGGTCGAGGTAAAAGCTATGACTCATGCTCAAGATAATAAAGTTGCTGAATTTCTGTATGAACAAATTTTCACAAGATTTGGAGTCCCTAGAGAGCTCGTAACTGATCAGGGAGCTAAGCTCACATCGAATCTGATCACTGCATTAATGAATGACTATAAAATCAAACATAGGAAGTCCAGCCCCTATCACCCTCAAGCCAATGGTTAGGCGGAGGTAACAAACAGGGAAATTGAGATGATCCTCACAAAGACAGTACAGATCCATAGAAAATATTGGAGCAGCAGACTTCCTGAAGTAGTTTGGGCATACAAAACTACATGGAAGACAACAACTGGGTTTACACCTTTTGAGCTACTTTATGGGAAAACAACCATGTTGCCCATAGAATTTGAGCACAAAACTTTGAGGACAGCTCTTAAACTCAATATGGAAATATCTGAAGCACAGAAGGACCATCTCCTATAGCTTAATGCCTTGGATGAAATGAGAAAAGCCACCCTACAACATACAGAAGCAATCCAACAGCAAAGGAAGAAATGACATGATCAACACATCAAAACCAAAAAATTTTCTGCTAGAGATTGGGCTCTGTTATATGATTCTAGATATCAAGAAAACCAAGATAAGCTCACAACACGCTGGCTTGGCCCCTATGAAGTTGAAAATGTGTTCGAAAATGGAGCTATATAGCTAGTAACAATTGATCCAGTTCGCTTCAAATTGCTAGTTAATGGCCACCGACTCCGATTGTACCATAAACCAGTCTCAAAGGAAGAATTCATACAACAATTTGTTCAGGTTCCTCCCACTACTCTTCCTGCAGCTGAAGGCTTTAGCCTTTCTCCTGCAGCTTCACCGTAATCTTGAAAAAGTATGCCCATAATAGAAGTTTTCTTTTTAAAAAAAGGAAACCCCTTTTTCTCTATTTTCATTTATCACCCCCATCTCACTTCTTTATCTTCCATCCATCCATCCCATCCATCTATTCCATCCATTCATCTCATCCGCCCATGTCACCCATCCACTTCATTTGTCCACATCACCCTTAATTAAGATATCTTTCCCAACTGTCAATTCATACAGGCACCGTCATCTTTCTTCAGGCATACGTGCAAAATCAAAGGTACGCCATATCTTTTCTTATCACATATTTGATTTATTTTATTTTATTCATTTACTGTTATGCCAGTACCAGTCATTATTACAAAATCTCTGCCTATTCTTTAGTACATGTGAGGACACATGTCATACTCTAAGTAGGGGGCAGGGTAGTCCACCTTTAAAACTTGTCTTTTCGCCGCTGCCATAACTGCACAAATAACCTTTCTTTAATACTTTTCTGGTACTTTCCAAATGTGATCGCATGTCCTTCTTTATTGCATGTTTTTCTTGTAAACTACGATTAAGACTACTTGTTCAAAAAGCTCATTTTTGGAAAAGAAGGAAATGTGACGGCACGATAGAAGAAAAATTAGAGCAGAAAGGGAAACAAAGAATTTGAATTTTTAGCAAAGAATTGAGTTTAGCTAAGGGAAAAATACAAACATGGGTGGTCAGTTGGTACGACATGAGCCTGTAGCTCATGAATTATTGTTGCAAAATCCTCAAACAGTCCACACATTCAGCCTCTGTGGGTGGTTGAATTATTTCTTAAGTTTAAATGCTTTTGATGAGGAGGCTGCTGGAGAATTTTTGAGAACCCTTTCTGAAGGGGAAGCTACTGTATGGGGTCTAACGGTTGTTGCAACTAAAGACAAAATTGTTGAAGTAACCGGTCTTCCAAGCGTTGGAGAAAACTTTTCTTCAGACGCTACAACTGCAAGGGCTGAGTTTTCAATGCCCACTGATGAACCTTTGGAAGTCTCCAAGTAGGGATGCAAGCGAATATTATTGCCTCCTCCTTATTCTGAGTATGTTGCTTATATAATCAGGTATTTGACCTATGAAGGCCGTTTCTCCTACCTGCATTCTCATCATTTTAAATTATTAAGCCATATGAGGCATGGGCTAGTTGTAAATGTTCCAAATTTTCTGTTAAAGTTTCTAGAACAAAGTGCCCATGGAACCCAACAGGGGAAAGATAATTCTGTAACTCACCATGGCCTTATTAAATTACTAATTGAGCAATCTTTAAGAGATGCTTCACCTCTTTCCTTGCAACAATTCGTTGTCTAAAAGAGCTTGCAAATTCCACAACCCCCTAGGGTACTTACCCCACGGCCTCAGAAAAAGAAGAAAGAAATTGTGTCTACGAGTAGAACAGGGCAAAGGTCATCTACTCCTGTAGCACCTGGTCCTACAGCTTTCACACCTGAATCCTTTGCTAGGGTACAAACTAGGTCTGCCACTAGGAGAGAGAAGGGTAAAACAAAGGCAGAAGGGTCCCCAGAATCTGACCCTCGTTCTCAGAAAAGGCAATGCCCTTCTCCTACAACATCATCCCCTACAGTCATCTCTCCTACAGCAACACCTATTGCTATCACCAGTTCACCATCATCCTCTGGTAGGGTAGAGCCCTCTGAGTAGACAAGAAAGAGGAAAGCTACCAGAACACCTCCTACAGCCGCATCAGTGCGAAGAAGGGTTTCTACAAGGAAACAATCTAAGACCTCCCCTGCTTCACCTCAACAAGAGGTTATTGTAATTTCAGAAGGGTCTGTTGAGTCCGAATTTAATGTTTCTCAGAATGTGTCCAAAAATGCTGCATAGAGTCCATTCGTTCCTGAAGAGGAACAAGTCGAGACAAAAGAAACAGGACATAACGAGCAAGGGTTACCAAATCTTGATGATTTGGCTACTGCTGCTATGAAGTTTTCTGAGGAAGCACAGTCTTCTCCACTGCAGCAATCAAAATTTATTTTGCAGCCGGAGCAAGAACAAACTGAACAATTGAATGTGCCTAGTGAAGTTGTATTCCACCCTACAATTTGTAAAGCCATTGTTGTGTATAAGAGGACATTTTTAATTGAGTTTCTGGAATATGTTAAAGCTAATTGGGAACCAGTTACATTACAAACCCTGACTTTCTGACACATAGCCCAAACTGACATGCAACAAAGTCTATGAGAAGTAGAAAGGAAGAAATTGAAAAAGGAAATTGAAAGTCAAAAATAGGAAATTGCTGAGTTGAAAGCAAAAATGGATGAGTTGTTAAAAGTAACTGGTTAGATTATGGAATGCAGACCGCCACCCAGAGTTTATGCTCTGTGTCTTAAGGAACAATTTTTATGGTTCCAATTGATGAAAATTTCCAGAAACCAAGATCCTATACTTCACACTGCCAAAGAATTTTACGAAGCATACCAGGCAGCTCCTAATTGGTTAAGAAATTCTCTGTGTGAATTCTATTTACATGGCTTTGTAATTCCATTTGAAACAAAATAGAATCTTCTTCTGTATATTGGTGATATTCATTTGAGAGCATTTATGTCATGGGCAGTAAATGAAGCGAATTATGGCAGGCAGTGGGAAACATATGAGGAAGCTGAGAAAATTGAGCTTGTTCCATTACGCTCTTAAAGTTCAAACCCCCATGTAATGTTAAAAGATTGGTTTGCTCTAACATATGGCATTAATAATGTTACAGCCAGAGAAAAGATATTTGATATCAGGAAACAGGTATATGATGAATTTCAGTGACAACAATATTTGTTTTGGAGACTAGCATATACTAGAAGTGAGAAAAGATGGGAAAGATTAACTATTGGATTAAGAAGATCCGGACCTCACAGTCCCCTAAATTTCACAGTAGCTCTTAAAAGATCAAGCAGATACATACAATTAGGACTTCAAATGAGATTTGAACTATGGTTGCCATTAACATTCAGACCTCCTGTGCTAATGTGGCCCCTCTATCCTTACTAGGCTACAAATCTTAATGATGATTTAGAAGACCGAAGGTATGAAAGGTGCTAGGATTTCAGAGGATTTTATTACAGGTTTGGAAATCCATTTCATAGTCATGCAGCAACCACAGACTTTAGAGAAACCACCAGGAAAGTTAATGCTAGAGGACCAGCATTGGGCTAAGTAGGGGGCAGTGATGAGCCCAAAATATGCTCATAGTTTGGATGTTATGATAAACTTTTAATGCCTTTACTTTTGTTATTTGTGATTGTTTCAACTCTATTGAAACCTTTTATTGGGATATCCTGTAGCAAAATACTTTTATATTCCTGTAGCTCATTATGTTGACTTGATTGCATTTATTGCCCTGTTGACTCCCTAAATGACTGGTATATCGCATACAATTTTTGAAAGATGAAATAGATTTAAATGTGTGATTAATGAACGAATATCGTGTATGTTCCATATGCCTTTTCTTTCGCATCTATTACCTTTTGTGTCGCAGGTTGTTGAAGAATGATCGAGTCGAGCGTAGCCGATCTCGGCCTTGCAGTAAAGTCCATTTCCTACACAACTTCGAGGAAGCTCCGGCGAAGACTCTTTGACCAAAACCATTGGGAAAGATTTTTAATGACAGTCAATCTGGAAAGAGTGGAGCACTAGATTCTCTCTAGATCGGGTTGAACACATAAATTCATTTATGAAGTTTGTTCCTTGATTCTGGGATACACTTTACTTCCACGACTTTCTTTGATAGGGCTAGTTGTTCTTCTGATTTAAAAATAAAATACTCCTCCTGCGCGAGGGAGTAAGAGATGATAGCTAGAGTAAGATAGAAGCCTAGTGATAGCAGATATCATGTAAGAATCAGAATGATAATAAAAAGCAGAATTTGTTTGTCAAGAGACAGAGTTTGTTGTTAGTTTTTATTTCAACAAAGCAATGTATACCATTCTGTTTTCATGAATAAAATTTGATGAAGTTCTGAGTTTAGCACCTACGTAATTAGTAGATGCTTGCTAAGGGGGCCCACTTAGTAAGTATCTGTAGCTAGTTAGTTAGTTGTTCTTTTCTGTTGATCTTTAGTTAGCTTTCATCTTTGAAGTTTTCATACAAACTCAGTCTTATATTTCTCCTGCAGCATAGAGAGTCCATCCCTGTGACTGTTCCTACAGCATATGGCCAGTTCATAGTTTGTGCTTCAGTCGTAGTTGTTATGGTTTATGTTTTAATTAAATCATAGTTGAGTTAAAGAACTTTGCATTACCTTCCTGTAGCATAGATAGAATTCCTTTCCAGTATTTATTTCTGCTAAGATCTGACCAAAATGAGTTCTTAGTGCATATATTTTGCCGTGCCATTTAAAGTATAAGTCCCCTGGTTTGACAAGTAAATGAACGTCCATAGAGAGATATAAGTCACCTGTTGGAATGTCCAATTCCTAGGAAAGGTTTTACTGTGATTTTCATATCCTTTTGTGGGCGTGACCACCACCTTTAAGACCAATGAAGGCTTATATGAATGGCTAGTGATGCCATGTGGATTGTCAAATTCTCCTATTACATTCATGAGACTAATTAATGAGGTTTTTAAGAGTTTCATAGGTATATTTTTGGTGGTTTATTTAGATGGAATCCTTGTATATAGTAACACAAGAGAAGATCACTTGGAGTACCATGATAAGGTCTTGAACAAACTCAATGAGGAGAAGTTAATGATCAATCTCAACAAGTGTGAGTTTATGAAGAGGGAACTTGTCTACCTTGGGTTTGTGATATCAAAGGGGACTTTGAGCATGGATCCTACAAAATTTGAAGCCATAATCAGTTGGCCAACACCTACTTCAGTTGGAGAAGTCAAGAGGTTTCATGGGTTAGATAGTTTCTATAGAAATTTCATTAAGAACTTCAGTCACATATGTGCACCAATGATCAAAACCATCAAGGGGGTGAAGAAGAACAAGTTTTTTTGGACTGTAGATGCAGATAAGAGCTTTGAATACCTGAAGTCAAGAGTGGCACAAATTTCTATCCTTACATTCCCTGATTTTGATAAAGTTTTCACTGTGCAATGTGATGCAAGTAGGTCTATTATAGGGGCAATTTTGAGCCAAGAGGGAAAACTAGTGGCCTTTTTAAGTGAAAAACTAACTGATGCTAAGAAAAGGTACTCCACATATGACCTTGAACTTTATACTATGGTTCAGTCTCTTGTGAAATGGAGACATTATCTCTTTCCAAGGGAGTTTGTGGTGTTTACTAACAACCATGCATTAAGTTACTTGAATACTCAAGACAAATTGAATCAGAGGCACATGAAGTGGATGGAGTACTTGCAGGCCTATACCTTTTCAATCAAACACAAGAAAGGACAAGAAAACAAGGTTTTTGATGCCCTAAGTAGGAGAAGTATGATGGTGCATGAGGTAAAACTTCAAAATGTTAAGATAAACTCTCTAAAATGTATGTATGAGCATGATGATGATTTCAAAGGAGCATATACTATTTGAATTCAATTTCAAGACAATTTTCATAGTGAGTTTGTAGATTTTGTTTTGCAAAATGGTTTGTTATTCAAGGAGGCTCAGTTGTGTGTGACTAAGTGCTTCATGAGAGAAAATTTAGTAAGGGAAAAGCATAGTGGAAGCTTGAGTGGTCATTTTGGAATTGGCAAAACTTTGGAGCAGGTGAAGAGGTTCTACTACTGGTCTAGGATGGATGTTGATGTAGAAATGTTTGTAGAGGGATGTGGAATTTTCCAAAGAGAAAAAGGGACAAGTTCAAATGTAGGTTTGTATCAACCTTTACTAGTTCCTAATCATCCATGGGAATCTATAAGCATGGAATTTTTTAAGGTTTGACTAAAACACAAAAGGGGAATGATAGTGTCTTTGTGGTTGTGGATAGATTCAATAATGGCACATTTTATTGCATGTAGAAGCACTAATGATCCAACTCATATTGCTAGTTTTCTTTTCAAAGAAATTGTGAGGATTCATGGACTACCCTTAAGCATTGTTTCTGATAGAGATTCAAAGTTTATAGGTCATTTTTGGAGGACCTTGTGGAAAAAGTTATGTACTAAGTTGCAGTTTAGTTTAGCATACCATCCACAAATAGATGGCCAAATTGAGGGTGTTAATAGGTCTCTTGGAAACTTGTTGAGATGTCTAACTAGGGAGCATGGTGAGTCATGGTATTTTTTTCTTCCTCAAGTAGAGTATGCATACAATGACTCCATTAATAGAAGCATAGGGAAGAGTCCTTTTGACTCCATTAATAAAAGCATAGGGAAGATTCCTTTTGAAGTGGTCTATGGGATGAATCCTAGAGGAATTTATGAACTTAGAGACCTGAGAGACATGGAGAAAAGGAGTGCATCAGGAGAAGACTTTGTAATGGCTATGAAAGACATTCATGATTAGGTAAAGGAAAAATTGAAGAAGAGTGTAAAGAAATTCAAGAAGGCAGATTTGAGAAGAAAAGATGTTTAATACAAAGTTGGTGATTTGGTTCTTGCACACCTTAGGAAAGAAATACTTCCAAATGGAAAATACACTAAACTGTTGATGAAAAAAATAGGCCCCTACAGGATAGTGCATAATTTTGGTCAAAATGCTTATGAAACTGAGCTACCTCTAGGAGATACCATTTCCATCATCTTCAATGTTGTTGATTTACAGTATCCTTTTAAAGGTGTTGTAAATGCACGTGATGTTGGAGGTACTACAGATGTTGAAGATGATGAATGGATCAAGGATTTATCTCCTAGTCAACTAATGAAGCTTGAAGGAATAGTAGACACAAGGGAGGTAAAAAGAACTAGGAATAAGGTATGCAATGAGTATTTGGTTAAATGGAAAGATATACTAATTGAAGATGCTTAGTGGATGACTAAAGATGACATAAAGCAACATGATACCCTTGTCCAAGAACTCATTTCATCTGGAGGATGAAAGCTCTTGCTCCTCAGTTGAATGGTGCAATTGCACCCTTGCACATTTTGGTTTGTTTTTAAATTTTTGGAGTCTAGGTTAGAGTTAAGTCATTATATGATGTAATAAGGTCAATTTGACCGATATGTGATGTAATTCAAGTTGTTTAGGTTCCTAGAGGGGTGGTGTCAAAATGTTGTCAATATGGTTGCAATTTTGCAAATGTTGCATTGTGCATTTTTGTCAATTTTGGGGTTAGTTGGAATGTGAATGGTCATATTTTCAAATTATGGTTGTAAACCATTGGTATGGAATCTAAAAATGTTTAAATAGCCTTTATCATAATTGAATAAGGTTGGTTTCTTGAAGAAGTGAAGGAATAAAGCTCTATTGCTCTAATTTTATGTGAATTTCTATGTTTTCCCATAAATTCTAACTCTATATGGCTCCATGCATTCAAATAATGAAGTGAAACCTTGGTAGAAAGTTGTGGTAGAGAAATAGCTTTCATTTGAATCTATTTGGAGTATTTTTCATCTAGATTTGTAGGAGATAAATCAGATTTTTTGAAAGTTCCTTAGTTACTTAGGGTTTTCTAGGGTTTGTTGAAAAACATGGAAAATTAGGCCATTCCACCATAGGAAAATTCTATAGATTGGTGGAATGGGCCTCTTAGGTGTGTGATTTAGTATTTTTAGGGTTTTAGGGTAGGGTGACAATGTTAGAGGAGAATTTGCACGTGCCCTACTCTAACAAGTTTGGATGTTAGGCTTGAATTTTCTAGTTTTGGCTTAGGACAATAGAAAATTGATGTGTTCTGAAGAAACCAATGATGGAATTGTGAGTTTGGTAACTGGTTGAATTTGGTGGTGAAGTGTTTCAAGTTTTTTGTGAAGAATATTAAAGAACCCCTTTGGAAAAGAGGCCTAATTAGGCCCAGAAATAGCGTTGAAGGATAGATATTGGCAAGATGTTCCAAAACAACCCATGAAAAGGGTTTGATATGTTGAATGGAAAGAAATTGGGTTTCTGAAAGTGTTTGTGACAAGTCCCTAAATAAAATTCTTTGGAAGATATAGTTGGATAAGTGTGTCAGATGACCAACAAGCGAGTAGGTGTGATTGTGAGAGAACCAACCCTAGATTGGGTCTGAGACTTAAAAATAGGTTGGAATCTTATTGGTTGAAGCAAAAATTGCCTTGTATTGCATCATAATTGAATTCAAAATAGGTCTTGGTTAAAGCGGGACTCATACGCCAATTGGGGAATATGAGACCCATATCACCAAATTTGGAACACATAACCTCAAACATTGAATTACGATTGGTTATTTGCTAAGTGTTGAGATTATCCTTAGAAAAATGTATTAAATAAAGCTTGTGGATGCAAAATAGGACCAAATAAGGCATAAAGAAGCCCTAGATTAGTGTGAAAGTGTAAAGATACACATTACAAGAATCTAAATAACACACAATTAGGTTCATTTTATCATTAATTATTCACTCCCAAATTAAGTGTGAAAAAGGGTTACTTTTTTCTACACTACAAGCTAAAGCTTTCAAGATCCTTTCACACAAACTTCACTAGCTCACTATCTCCCAAAACGTGGAGCTCACTAGCTCCCTTAAACATGGGCTTCTATGAAAGTATAAATCTGCAATGATGGAGTCTTCAAATCCTCTCTTCAATCCAACAACATCTCCCCGTATCGCCTATAAAAACTACCAAATCCATCTCGCCAAAATGACAAGGCATCATAATATAGAAGTTTTAGATTGACAAAACCAATATGGTTTTCAAAAACCATAAGAAAAACACCTCCTTGGGAAAACAATGCCACATTTGGAGAAATAATCATAAAAATAATAAAATTACTCAATGCTCACATGGCCTTCACATGGGCACCTAAACCATGGCCAATCAAATTTGGTCAATTATGACACCTTTGATTTTGGGTGGCTCCAATGGCTCCAAATACAAACATGCAACAACATGCAAATCTTGTGGCACAAACATGCAATTTCATGCAAGGCATACAATTTGACATGCAAGCACATGAACCCCAAGTGGTCCCAACAAAGAATGGGATGCCCAAAATGAGTATTTTGCTAATTATCCCTTAGAAACATTTATGTCAACATATTTCCTCCAAAAACTACATTTACATATCACCACAAGGTAAAATCACATTATTGCAAATAAAAATATTTAATTTCTACACACTTTAGCCCTTATTGAAAACAACAAAAATAAAGTAGCAATATTTTTGGTGATGCAAGATTTCTAGCACCACTAGATGCTCCTACATCAAGTATAAATTATGAAATTTAACATTATCAAAAAGTTGAAATTAAAAACTTTTATTTTTCTAATTAAATTAATTTTATAAAAAAGAATCCATAAGACAGTCATTATTTGAATCATAACGCATAATAAAAAAATGATGTATTCACAATGCAATC